>CM052089.1:200729-223095 GCA_028453745.1 Agapostemon virescens
TCGTCTCGTCTCGTCTCGTCTCGTCTCGTCTCGTCTCGTCTCGTCTCGTCTCGTTTCGTTTCGTCTCGTTTCGTCTTGTTATCGTGTCGTGACATCTCTCTCGCATTCAATTGGTCGAGCTGTTGTGTGATTTATTTGAAATACATCTTGACAAGATTCCTGCGCAAACGAATTGCAGTGCAAGAAGAGTGAAAAAGTGAAAAAGTGCAACAGATATTTGTGATACGCAGTTGAGAAAGGAAGGAAGGAAGGAAGGAAGTGCGAGTGCGAGGCACATAGTTGACCTGTTGTGTTTTAAGATACTACTCGTATCGACGGAACGGCGAAGAACGAACAGGTTTCGAGCCTGTCGAGGCACACTCGTTCGACAGCGATACCTACGCGAAAAGCGAATAGAGATCCGTATCCGCTGTAACTAGTCTGTGGTTGAAGCGTTGCATCGTGCGACCTAATTGCTGCGTCTAGAGTCACGGGAGAAGCAGTTCCCACGAAAATTCCAGCGATTATGCGTACTGTGAGCGAAGCGATGAAACATCACGCGATCAGCTGACTAGCAGAACTGTTCGGCGGTCGCGAACGCTCGGCCGGTAACGAGAATCGACGCAGAACTCTCAAGGATTCTCGACAAGCACAGCAACGATTGTCTACCTGCTCGGTGATGACGTTCGGTACGCCATTTCATACCGACAAGTCGCACTTTCCCAGCAATAACCCTGCTCGGTATGTTTCTCTTTTCGTTGCGTTTCGTTCGATCTGCTAAACCGGTTTCGATTATCATCGGCCTACGGTTCCTTCTATTCATTGAAATCGACGATGTAACAGAAGAGACTATGGATCGCTTATTCAACTATAGCTTTTCTTTTACAATTTAACATTGCAATATTTTGGTCGAACAACTTACAATTATCGTAAATTGTTCATTGGATGCGCGGTCGTTCTTGTATTCGGTTGACGTCAGATTGAACAGGCATTTACACACAAGCGCGCGCGCGCGCGCGCACGCACGCACGCACGCACGCACACACACACACGTGTGTGTGTTTGTCCAGTTGTATGCTTTTGTTAATTGTAACTATAGAAAGTTACATACTCCGGAATGACCGTTGGTCCATATTGCTCGCAGGACCATGTTTCCAACGAAACATTTTATTGATTATCGTCGGAATGCCACTGATAGGTTCTGCCGTTTATTCGACTGTTTTCATCTTTTTTAGATTTCCGGTATTACGAGAAAACAAGCTGTCAATGGCTCGTACTATTTTTAATAGAAGCATGCGTTCGTTGCTATACGTTTTAGTTTATTACAAACTAATTCCCGATAATTACGTGATAAGACCGACTCGCTTTGATTTCAATGAAATTCGAAAAGTTGTAAACCGAACGTATTTAAAATAAATCCATGTAATTAAATAGATAGAAATATATATATATATACTTACACGCAAATGTTATTTCAACAATGAGATTTCTATATAATTGTATTTTTACAATTATGGTATATTTGCTACTCATCGCGTTAAAATTTCTTTTGTAACAAAGCTGTGTTTCTCCTTTCGTTGCATTCAATTTGACCGTTATTAATACTTTCTATTAGATCTTAATCAGTGAGAAAATGTAGGTGCAATTTTATTATATGCAATTTATTCGTAGTTGAAAAAAAAGTTGCGGTAAAGAATACTCGAATTTCTGTTTCTAACGATTGTGAAATACTTTCTCCGCCGTTTGCATCTGTGAAACTCCCGAATGTTTCTCGTCTCGTTCACTACAAATAACTTTATGAAATATTTGGTCAAGTACGGCGGCTCATTTATCATTAGTTTCATCGTTTAACGATTCGTTGTTCGCGAATATTTTCATTGTTTACAAACTTTCTATTTTATTCCCGCGTCATACCGAAATTAAAAATATACAAACGAAAAGTTGAATGCTAAAATACGAAAAAATTTAATTTATAAAGCACATCGTTGCATTTATCCATCGATATTTAGAAAGGAATGAAAATTTGTTTGTTTCCAATATTCCGTAAATAATTAGAGGGATTTTATCTGTTCCGTGAAACCATGAAATAAGAAGCATCGCACCAATCGATTAGGAGTTAAAGATCTTTCGAGGTCGGTTCGACAGATTCTTGCGTGCTACTGACTCGGCATTGGTTTGACAAATCTGAACGTCGCACTTATCGATATATATGTAATTAAAGATATTCATTTTGTTTCCGTATAATGTAAGCGCGCAACGTGTGTTCTTTTATAGACTGTTTCGCTTGCAGGTGCCACCTGTAGAAAGCTACGAGACCAACAAAGAAATATTTTTGGAATCCATTCAGCGTTGTATCGCTGGATCTTCGAATCTAAGAATTTCAATGGTCTCATAGCGTACGCGGAAAGACTTGGTCGACCGAGAAATTCTAGAAACAATTAGAATTCGAACAAATCATCGGAAGCATACTTGCGTGTTAACGCTACACTTGACTGAGCGGTTTACGCGTATCTCCGATATAAATGGAGGAACGATATCAAAACATTTGTAAAGACAAGCGTAGTTTATTCATAGTATTATTCATTCGTAATTGAAATTTTGATGTAGCATCAAGTATGTGTATAAAGTGAAATTGAGAGTAAAGATGTACGGCTGACAGTTGATGGAACAATTGTTCGAAAAAATTTTCATAACGATTTATGATCAAGGATCAAGATTTATAATTAAAATTAAGATTTACAGCACGTACGATTTAGTTGATTAATGAACTGTAAACGAAAGTTATGGTGAAAAGTACGATTCGTTTGTGACACTCTGGCACTCTAAATGATAAAAATATCATGAATAAAATGGTACATGGAAGCTTGAATAAAGGAGCTTTTTAAAATATAAAGTAACGTAAATTAAGATCGACGCTTCGTACAATCCAATATCGTAACTAACCAAGTACTGCTTCTCTTACGTAAGGAAGCGAAAAAGCATATAGACTGGTTGCATGCAATAAGTATTCCCTGTCACCGTCCCATTGATAGTAATTTTTCGCCCAATGCTCCAATCTGCGACAAGTATATAACAGGAGATTACGATTTAATGCGATTCACCAGCTAACGAAGTAATGCGGTCGAAAAGTAACGACGACGATGATCTCTCGTTTCGGTGAAATTCATGCTCATTTTATTGAAACGGTAAGTACAATCAACGTTATGCCGTATTAATCGATAAAGCAGAAGAAATGCGGTTGATTCGAGGAAACATAATGGTCAGTGAACTAGAAAAATACAACGATAGTATGACAGTGGAAGCGAAGAGACAAGGTCATGATGGGGTAGATTGATACGACCTTAATCTCAACGTATTGCTACTTGTATAACGGAATGTGAATGAGAAAAAGTGTACGACTATTTCATTTTGAATACCGACTTATACAGTTTTTTTATCAATTCGATTGCACGGCGAAGAAACGTAACCATTTATATAGCTCAAAAATAGAAATAGAGAAGTAATTTTCTTCTAATACTAGTTGTTTCTAAATATACACTCACGATACATAGTTTCTGTACAACGTGCTACGTTCTCCCTATAATAGTAAAGTAGCGTGTTCTATTTAAACCATAGCCACGCAAACTGAAATACGTCTTTTTGTTGCTGATTTATTTCTTCAGCCAATTAATAAATTTGAAGCTACGAATCAATTTATAAAATAATATAAGCGAATTGTCTACAAAGTTAAATTATGCTTCGATTCGTGAGACAGAAGTTACGATGTATTCAGGGGTAAACATATCAAGAGCATAGAAACAATGAATTTACGTATCGACGCAATTCTATTATGTTCGATAACATTTGTTTATTTAATAGAGGAAAGTGTAGTCGACATCGTGCCAGGCCTCGTTTAAACATTCTAACGAACGGTTTCCAATCAGAAAAACAAAATTTAAACAAATGGAAACTTTATAGTAATTTCTCCTCTTTCTTTTACTCTATGCCGAATTTAAAAATTATAGAGTCGTCCCTGTGAGAGTCTTGCAATTGTTTATTTCAAGTAATTGGAAAAGCTTTCTTCTTCGATGATCGTTGATTTTTAAAACTTTATCTTCGGCCCGCTTCGCAGTGAACCATGCGTGTGTCCAATGCATTGCTTAATTGGTTCACTTTGCAGTGTTTTCAACGAGTTTTCAATATCCAATTTACATGGATTAGAACATTAGATGTAAATACGTTAAGATTGCGTTTTTTATTGTTTTATATCGCGAATATAAGAAGATCCGATGTTGTATTACGTGTAACATTATTTTTATTCTCTGTTTCTTTCAAACGGTCAATAACCACCAGTTTTTAAAAACAATCAATTAAAGACAAGTTTCACGATTTATAGGACGTGATACACTCTCTTAAATTTGAATAATCTAAATAATCAAAATTATAATAATTCGATAACAAACTTTACACGTCGGCAAGGTAAATAGAGACTAATTTTACTTTAATAAAACTATTATAAAAAATTATAAAAGAATATTGTAAAAATTGAAATATGCTATACTTTTTATTTAAGTTTGGAATAGTTGAATACACTTTACAATGAAACATCCATTCATGCACATGCTAACATTTTTTAATAGTATTGGTCGCAATATGCTTTTTGCTCAAATTTCTCGGTTTCGTGGATTTAGGCGTATCATGATTTTCAATCGGTGAATAGTCTAAGAAAGCTTTATAGTTTAACTACAGTTAAATAACACTTACGCGTAAGTATACAATCGTTATAGATTTAGATATGCCGATCACGAATGCAAGACTCATTTTAATCTACTATTCTCAGGCTTTACAAAGTTTAATTGCTAAAAAATATTAAATATTAATTTAATTATTAATTTATATTTAATATTAATTTTTAGAGATTAATTGAATATGTTTTAAATATTAAACTTTTCAAAAAGACTTTTTTATTCGATGATTATACATCTTTTTGCAAGATTATAAATATTTAAACCTGTTCAGAGAAATCAAGACGCTTTCAATGCACCAATTTTTACGAACTTTTACAGTGGTCTCCTAGGTAGTAATTTTCTGAAGTAAGACATAAATACCTAAGATGTTCTACACCCGTTCTCAACACTTCGGGTTCAGGGTTCGGGAATACTACACTCATCGGGATACCGAAATTATCCGATTGTATACGAATATATCCTAAAAGTGTTTACATATTATTATGGACATACATTATATAAATTATACACGTGTCAATGGAAAATATTAAATATAAAAGTAAGTACTAGATATTTGTGAACTTGTGCCATTTTCACGATATTTAACCGTATGTAGTACATGTTAACGTTAACCGATCTCAATGACATTATCAGCATGCGTATAACTGATATACATCTACAAAGTGTATTGCTTAAACTTTTATTAAAGACTCTGATAAAAATGGAACGAGAAACTACCTTCGCTATTGTTTTCGCGCTTCCGATTATTTGTAGAAAAGTTATTTTGTTTCAAAGTGGTGGTCGAATATTGATGGAAGTCACAGTATATGCACTACTATTATTCCGAGGGATACGAACATATGTAAGTATATTTTTGGGAGTCCCGATACTCGTTCGCGCTGTACAGTTGGATCGTTTTGGGATTTTGATTTCTCGATACACCTTTTCGGAATCTCGATATGTTCGTATGCCATCAGATATTTTCGAGATCTCGATGAGATTCAGACATTTTAGAGCTCGCTCAATCTCGTCCGAACTTATCCGACACGACCCGACCCGACCCGACCCGACACCGACGCAAGACTCTGGAAACTCGTGAATTCAAGAACTCGCACATTTCTGCTAACTGCATTACGCAATGGATAGCATGTTCTTGAAACATTCTTATACCAGTTACGATTTCCGTAAATTTATTATACCATATCTCTCGGTACAGCGTTGACATAACCAATTTATGTTATTACATAATAATTAATTAATTATATTATTAATACGACTAATTTGTGTGATCGAATGTTTGAGACTTCGGGTTCCTTTCCGTTCTTATTACCAGTTCAAAAATCGACGATGGCATGTTGTATTGTATACGTCTATAGCAATATCCATATCATCTTTGAAATGGGCAGTCGTATTCGAAACCAAGTCGGAAACACATTTTAATTCCATATTTAATGATCTTCGTTACAGCTGTCCGCCAATAATCTGTTCACCATTAATACTTTTTACTAGAAAAAATTGGAATTCTATGTTCGTTGTAATGTTACATTTAATCGAACGAGTTAAACTCGGTAAGAAAACAGTGGAAAAAAATCGTTTCAGAATAATTATAAGATGCTTTCATACGGTAAAATATTAACAAAAACTGTTGGGAGCTCAATTAAATTGTAATGGCTGTTTATTATTCGTATGATCAATTTTAATGGCACCCACCGTGCGAAAGAAATTTGTTTCGCAGGGATTCCTGGAACAGAACAGGAACATTCATGATTTGGTATATGTTTGGTTATGTTTAACGAGTGGAATATAAGTAAGATATATCGATGTCGAGTGAACATAATGCGCCGGTAATTGAAAATTGTCTTTCTAGTTTTCCTATTTCGTTTAATCTCCATTTCGTGGTGATTATAATTCAATCGATCTGTAACACCCTTCTTTAATAACTCTGCCTGAAAACGTTATTATTAATCTAATGCATGGAATGTGCGAATTGTTTGCTTATTACAGAACAGTTTTCGTGTATGCAACGAATTGGTGTATTCAATTGCAGTTATATCGTTCTTTTAAACGTTAAGGAAACCGTCGCACATTCATCGCAGCATTAGGCATTGGTTATGGTCATTGCGCCAATTCAATTCGACATCCGTCCACGTCATTCATTCGCGTGTGGATAGACACTTCTCGTTCCGAACGCTGAATATCAGATCAGAACGATCCTTTGACGAGGCAGTTCGAATTCAGAAAGGTCATTGACGTTAAGAAATACCAACGGTTTCGTTTTCGATCGATTGATTAAAAAATTTAGCAAGATCTTACACGTGCACGCACGGAAATATGAATGAATCGAAAATTGTACGGTTTCTCAAGGATGGCATACACTGTCGTAATTAGTTATTTCTGTTTCGCATTTTTATCGAAATGCAAAGGTCATCTTCGGTTTGCTTTCTGTAAAGAGTGAGTTTGAATCGTGTGGTTGAAGAGAGAATTGAATAGTGAATAAAAATCTATGAGCCTACATGGAATGAAAAACCAACAGTTACCATGATGTTCTCTATAAATAATTTTTAATGTAAATCTAAATACAATTTGAAGTGTTTCTTGTGCAATAGCATTACATGCTCCAATGATACGAGTTTTTCCCGATTAACTTGATTTTTAACGTGTCCCCGAGGTATAACATTTTCAATTAAGAACAAGAAATATAGGAATGTCAAATTTGTGCAACAAACGACGGCACCGTTCTTACCTGATCGTGGGTACATTGTATCATGCAAGGTAATTTTAATTTTTTCTTTTTGCTGTGATCGTTGATTAGTGTACAGAAGGAACTTTTTTTTAACGTTACTTACGCTGAAAATCATATATAGAGAAGATCTCGGTAACTGTTAATTTGTTTTTTATCCTATCCTATGAGCTCTAATCATTTTTAATAAATATTATCAAAAAGAGATTCAGCTTCAAAGACCTTGACCTTAACATACGTTCCAAAGGACAATAATCTGAACAACTTTTCCCTATTGGCTTTAGTTCGCAAAGTATTTGCAAATAGCTTTAAATACATTGAAATTAGAAAAGACCTCGCATCGATTCTTCGTTCGAATGTATTCTACTCGTTATTTTAAAAATCGAGACACAATTTTACTATAGTTTTTTATGAACTTGTTAAAAAGCACAACTTAAAAATCTGATTCCGAGCTGGTTGGGGTCAGGTTTACGATGGAACGGCGATGACCGGCCTCACGGCCGCAGCCGACTCGACCATACATGCAAGAATCCACATGAAGTGCAAAATGTTGCGAGCATACCCGGTACCCTCTCCGCCTCCCGCAAATCTGACCCAATCTAACCAACTTGAACTATATCTCCTCTTTAAAGTCCCCTTATACTATTACTGTGTACTAATACTGTGTATTTTAATTACCTCTCGGTGATAGCTTGGCTCGGAATAGTGTATGTACTTGTGATCTAAGTTCAATTAAATTTCTTTTGTCGGTATTTCGTCAACTTTTTTCAACGTTTCCTTAATTTTATAATTTAAAGTGCAATTCTCTGTTCAACAATGAGATTCCCATGAGAATCCCTTTGGATAACGAAACCGAAGGCGACGTTAATACGGATCTCGATAAAGTGGAAAAGGTTATTTAGGTGGCACGCTTAGCTGCATGTACCTTATATGTTTGGAAGAGATTATCTCGTAAAGTATCTCCATAAGTAAATGTTCTATGCCTAAAAGTATCCCCGTAATTTGAAGATACTATAAGTTAACATCAAACTAGACATTAACGTTGCAACTATTGGCATAGTATTACGATATCTCGAGATTCCGCGGTGTTAGAGGAAGTTTATTAAAGAGATGGAGTTCCGTTTACGCTCCGATGAGCACGCTTCGAGCCGAACGGATATGCTCTTCCGGTGAATTCATACAATATGTACAGTGCCACACCGTAGCCCAATTTTTAATAAAATTTGAAAAGAATAGAGTGTGGTGAAGAACGTGGGAATAATGAATAACACGTTGTTACCCAAAGGCTATGGCCGGGTTTGTAGGTGATCTTCGCCCCCGACGGTATTTTGATCGAGCTTGGAATATGTGATAGCCTACCCAAAAAGACCCCCGTCTGCCAAGTTTCAGCCCCATATCTCATCTGTAAGAGTAGTTATTGAGAAAAATAAAAAAAACGATTTCTTGGCCCATTTTCACTATTTATTAACTAACTAATTAATTAAAAATTCTAAAAAAATTCTGACACATTTCGGATACTATGCCACATGTTAGGTATTATTTTCAGATTTTTCCATTGCAAACTCTGGTTGTAAACAACGAAAAACATAAAAAAATTCCGATTTCATATAGTAATCTTAAGATGTACAGCGCGGATTTAATTTAGCAATGAGATATAATTGTAAATATTATGCTCAATTTTTTTCAAATTCCTGAGGGGTGGGGGAGGGGGGTAAGCGTGGTAAAAAAAACAACCTTTTTCGGCGTTTTTTTAAAGTTATACTCATTTTTTCTGAATATAAAAAATATAGTATGTAATATTGAACGTTCCTGCGTTAAAAAAAATGTTCCAGTTTTTTTAAGTTGCGTACTGTAAAAAATTAAAATAATATTATATACGATATATTCCAATGTTTCAAAAATGATTTCAACGTCGCCGGTTCGCTCAGCTCCTATGGTCCCTGACTGTGGAACCGCTGAATGCTTTTTGGACAAGGTTGAAATCCCAGTCAGGGCAATTTCTTTTTTTTCGTTAATTACATGTTTTTTTGCTTACTAGCGATGTGAATCATTGTAGAAACATTTTTTATCTATGTTTCGACTATTTTAACATTATTTAAAAAAATACTTTAACCTTTAAATAATTTAACTTTTTGCAAAACTTATTATTAAAAAACACGCAATCCTAAAATATGACGTTACTGTAAAGAGAAGTTTGTTGTCAAGGTGACGATGTAAAAGCTGATATTTTTTCCCTAATATACCATGTATGGCCTCAACGACCTATCGAACTTTGGTAATCATACGCGAAGAATTAGATTCCTCAGTCACTTGAATGACCAAAGCCTCGGCCCAACCACTTAAAGTGTACACTTGGGGAAAGATCGAATTTCTGCGTCCGGAAAATCCATTGTAAAAAATGCTAAGTAGGATTATGCTATAGGCCGTAAATGACTAGAGACAGAAAGTATTCCAAAACTATTTTTTTGTAAATAATGTTACAATAGTCGAAACATAGATAAAAAATGTTTTTACTATGATTCATTAACAATCATATCGCTAGTAAGCAAAAAAACATGTAATTAACGAAAAAAAAGAAATTGCCCTGACTGGGATTCGAACCTTGTCCAAAAAGCATTCAGCGGAACCACAGTCAGGGACCGTAAGAGCTTTTTTTTTTAACAAGCGTTTATTGTGCCAATAAATACATATATACACGGGGTACAATAAACTTAAACGCTAAAAAAAGTATAACAAAAGAATACATGAGAACTAAACCAAATGCTGGGAAATTCGGGCACCCGCGGTTTAACAATGCCTATATACAGCAATTTTTGCGGCCATGGTTACTTAAACTAAGACGCTTTCGCTTACGCAATGGTGGTATGAGATGTACAGGAAGGCACTTTTGAAAAACTGTACATGTGGTCCATGACTTGATTATTTACAGTTGATGGAGGTGATTAACACAGATGTGTGCGGTGAGGATGATTGTACATTAATTTAACAATGTTGTGAACATTTAAAAATTTCGAATAAAATTAATATTAATACTTAATATTACAGGTTTTCTGACTCTACATATCTTTGGCAAGAATATTGCACGTCGTTATTATTGTGAGGATAAAAATCTTAAAGATAGGCTCTTAACTATTAACAACAATCTTTGGCTTAAAGGAAAAATACAAAATGACGAAAATATGCTCTCCCAGACGGGGAACTGAACCCCGGTCTTCCGCGTGACAGGCGGAGATACTGTCCACTATACTGTCAAGGAGCTAATGGGGGAAACTATTTGTTATAAATTATTTAGCTATTGTTATTGTTTATTGAAGCCACCAATATTTGTCGGTGTCCTTCCTATGATCGTCTGCTAAGTCGTATGCTGTTAGATTGTAGCGGAATCTCATGTCTGGGTGGTCAAGTGTCATGTTACTGTTGTAAATTATTTTCTTATTCTAATTTTTTCTATTGTAGTGATAAATTATTGGCAGTCCGTAGTCGTTTTGTATGAAGCCTGTTGTGTCTAGATGTATAAAAGCTTCGGGAGGTGTGTAGCCTGTTTGTCTTGAATTTTCGAAATATTGCGGGTTTGGGTACACCGAGCTAAATATGAGATTGTTATTTTCAATATTCCTAATATTTGCCCAATGGTTTCTAATTATTTTGAGCATGAATGAATCTATTCTGATAATTTTTGCTTTAAGCAGAAGATGGTGGTTACTGATCATCTTTGTGTAGTTGGACTCGGGTGTCCTATACGCATTAAGGCAGGCTCTAAAGCACTTGCGTTCGAACAATCGTATTTTCTCCATTGTGCTAGCGCTGATATTAAACCAAATAGGGATGCCATATGTTATAATGGGACGTATTAAAAGTTTATAGCATAATATTTTAACTTTTGTGTTAAGATCTTTACAATAGAAGATACGTTTGTTTGCAGCAAATGCCTTTTGCGCTTTGTCTAATTGTATATTTACATGGTCATTAAAATTTAGTCGAAAATCGAAATGTACGCCTAAGTAACGGACAACCTGTTTGTGCGGAATTTTATTATTTCCGTCGCTACTGTCCTGTAATTGGAATCGTCTGGCGTGTGTGCGTACGTTATAGTTTGCGTCAGATATTTTTGAAATATATGGTCTAAGTGTAGAAATAGTCTTGGATTTTGTTGAACAAGTCCTGTAATTTTTTATTTATCCTGGATGGTTTATTGTCGCTAATGTATACTAGGAGGTCGTCTGCATATGCGATGGCCCCTTTATGGTTGTCGTTATTTAGATCATACATTTGCGATCAAAATCAAACCCGGCCATAACCTTTATTTCCTCGTAACATAGCGGGATTGCGTCTTCATTAGACGACGGTTTGAAACGTATTGGTCTTCGTGTCCCCTGGATTGCATTTCCAGGCGACGACCATTTTCTCGTGATCAATATTATTAATTTTCTCAAGTGCCATGAGACGCAGAGAAAAATTAGGCGGCCCAACGAAGTTTTCGTTACGGGCCTACGAATTGGCCCGTCGTGCTGGCGCAACCTGACACCCGCTCTCTGCGACACTCGAAATACATCACCACAAGAGAATCAAATTTTATAGAGATTTCTATCGTTCGAGGATATAATTTTTTCGGATAACGCATATGTGAATTAAAAGGATGAAACTATAATACGTGTTTCAAAACTATAACGACAAGTGTTATAATACAATGACAAATTATATTTTATATATATATATATATATATATATATATATATATATATATATATTAAATTATATTAAATATCTATTGTTTATAATTATAATATATTATAATATATATATATATATATATATATATATAATTATATATATAAAATATATAATATATAATATATATAAAATATATATATAATTATATATAATATAATATATATAATTATAAACAATATATATTTAATATAATTGAGCGAAGTATCTGGATAAAGTATGCATGGCAAAATGTAAGTAATTTTGCGATTGCAACTGGACATATTTTATACATAATTGAACATCGTTCGTTCAGTTCTGAGCTACATGAACGTGTCGAATCAGTAAAACGTATTGCAATGTAAATCTATGAAAATCTATCAAGGTTGTATCACATGTGCTAGCACGCTCAACATTGAAAACATTGATCAAAATTTTCACGTGTCTTGCGTGACATTGTTATTCGCATGTACATGGTGTGGGGCTTTGATGTACAGTATGCATAGTTCACCTTGTACAATCCACTATTTTGATACATTGACGTTAACTGATAATATAATCAAAGTAGTCGATGCCATTGAAATGGTGAATATCCAGGACATTATCAAATTGTGAACAACCAACTCATTAAAACCCAGCTTTCACAGAAAACAAATGTGAAACGTATTGCATCCGTCGCGATGTGCGCCGTATTGATATTAACGGCGCTCTTATAAATCGCGACACCTTGACGTCATCAAAAATATCTGCCCACGCATTAACGGGTGTGCGTTAGATTAGTATGTCCCATCACAGAACGGCGATAACAACAACGACAACGACACGTCATTCGGTGCACGTTTACACGTGACGATGAACCTGGCAGCAACGTAATGGAGGTTGCAGTCAAGGCTGTAGAAAGGCGTTCTTCGTTGCATCTTGCGAGCCGTGCTGAGCGGTCGTCGACCTGTTTCTCTGACCATTCTTTGTGCAAGGTCATTTTACTTATTGTTGGATTAGTTATACCGCGTTACTCTTCGAACGTGTCGTTGCCTTTGTGTTAATACACATTATGGAACGAAGAGACGAATACCTGCATTTATAGAATACAGAATTTTGTAATTAGGATATAATTGCGAATCGACGGATGTGGAGACGAGATGTGTATATACATGTGCGTGTATACATTGGCAACCGAATAGTTATATAGACAAATGGTACTCATAAATTCTTGTATTACTTTCACGAACGGTCTTCCCTTCGAATAATCTCGCTTTTCTTTTCCCTAATCGTATATGAAAAGCGTTTACGCTTACTTATTTAAAAATACTTAAAAAATTTCAAGTCAAATTAATAAATTAATATTTTTTTATATTTATAATTTATATAAAGTATATGAAAGTATTACGTACGCAAGTATTCACTCGAGAAATTGTACTTGTCAACTGCTGTTTAAGGTTCACCAACATTTAATCATTTTTTACCGTAATCATGCTGAATAAGTTTGCGTAGATTGATCTCGACAGTTCGTTTACATCTGTAGATACATATATTATTAAATATTTTTTATTGTTAGGTAGCATTTTTTCCATTTCATATACATGCTTTGGAGACATTTATATGCATATTTTACTTACTTTGTAATTACATAACACGATTGGTTCTACGTGATTTAGTAAAATGTATTTCATACGCATATGGCGTCTAGTCCATATTTTAGTTGGTCATACACCACAAAAGTCAACTATGAATTTGGCTTACGGTCACCTACGAACTGTGTTTTATCATTTTCGATCCTACGCGAATACGTCCTTCGTACAAAATTAACATATGTATAACGTGGTAATCATATAATATCACGTATCGCTGAATTTATTACACTTTTTAAATTAATATTTAGAATACGTGTTTTGTCAAATGCAACACTAATGCATACTCTTAATATGGAGGGTAAACTGAATTTACAATATAATAACATTATAATTTTTTACAATAGATATTGAGATAGCTATATAAAACTATTAATTTGAAGACATGCTTAATCATCTACAGGAAACTATTAAAGAAAAAGATATATTGAAAAAACTGTGCTCATTCCAGAAACGAACTGTATGTTTTTATCCATAGTAAAATATTTTAACGTATTACAAAATAATAAATTCGTAAAAATATAAACCAAATATGTATATTTCACAATCAGTCTGATTTATTGTCTGAGATTGTGTGAAATTTATAATAATGTACCAATTGAATATAACCTTGCATAAGTGTTATTACATGTTACTCTGAATGTCTGTTCGAATTACTTTTTTTTTACTGAATTAGACTTTCACATAATATATTATACAGGGTGTCCCAAAAGTATCGTGACAGCGGGAGATGAGGGGTTCCTGAGGTCATTTGAAGCAACTTTTCCCTTAGCAAAAATTCAATCTGCGGCTTTGTTAACGAGTTATGGTCGAAAAATGACTGGCCAATGAGAGAGAAGCGCGTGAACTAGCACGAGTTCGAACGAGCGCGTTCGATCGTCCGCCGGCCAGGCGCGCGAGCAGAAGTCAGAGAGCGCGAGCTTTCCGAATTTTTTTTACTACGCGACGATAATAATTTTAAGAAAAACGCTGTTCATTCCTATTTCAGACTGTCTAAAGAATAATCACTAATATTTCAGATCCGAAATAATAAAGAATTTAGCCGTGTCAGCTGTTTTAATTTTCTGGTATGCATGACATCTCACGGGTACCACATGAAATTTTTATACGATACGTACTCTGAAGATAAACAATAAGTAACCCCGTCGAAATACGTAAACGATATTTTAATTTAAATAATTCTGTGTACGAACAGAGTTTTACGAGCGATTTCCAAAACTAATTTAATAATAGATAATCGCGTTAAAAGAACTACAGGATATGTGCGTTTAAGAATTGTTAAAGAGTGTCATTAACAGTAAACTCACTCATTCAGTTGTAAATCCATTGCATGGTTGTAAATCTGGACAGCAGGACAGTAGGACAGGGCGCTGACCCCTTACAGTGTACGGTGAACTCATCAGCTGATTCCTATTTCATAGCGACGAACGCAGGTAACAAACGAAGGCAGGCTATTCCAATGTTCACTTTCATTGCACTATCACTAAACACTGACACCATAACGTTTTTAATAATAGTTGAAACGATGTTTCCTTCGTTTAAATGTATGGCTCTGAAAAGAGCCGATTTTAAAAAGAAATATCTAACACAATGCCTAAAAAACACGTTTCACACATTATCTCCAATCCGTTATTCACACCGCACAAGAACATTAAAAAAGATATTATAATGCAATAACGCGCTCGCGACGTCCTTTCCATCGGAAGAAACTGTGGAAAACTGGAGCGATAGGCGGAAAACAGGAAAGGAAAATACATACCTCACAATAGAATCGTTTTCGGAGCATCGAACGCTACACATTATTTGTCGAATACGTTTCGTTTCGAGTGCGTGCCACATGCGACCGGGTCTCAAGGATGGGTCATAATTATGACAAAGTCTAGATTTTGGTGCTCGGTCATTTGAAAGCCCTCACAGGCGACGACTTTCGCCGAAAACGGTTCTATTGAGAGGTATGTATTTTCATTATCTGTTTCTTAGAACAAGGAATTTCTTTGTCCTCTTTCAGTTCGTGTTACAAGATCGCTTGCAGGAAAACGCGACCATTTCTTCAGTCTTCCACAGTTTCTTCCCATGGAAAGGACGTCGCGAGCGCGTTATTGCATTATCATATCTTTTTAAATGTTCTTATGCGGTGAGAACAACGGATTGGAAAAAATGTGTGAAACGTGTGATTTAGACATTGTGTTAGATATATCTTTTTAAAATCGGCTCTTTTCAGAGCCATACATTTAAACGAAGGTAACATCGTCTCAACTATTATTAAAAACGATATGGTGTCAGTGTTTAGTGATAGTGCAATGAAAGTGAACATTGGAATAGCTTGCCTTCGTCCGTTACCTGCGTTCATCTCTATGGAATAGGAATCAGCTGATGAGTTCACCGTACACTGTAAGGGGTCAGCGCCATGTCCTACTGTCCTGCTGTCCAGATTTACAACCATGCAATGGATTTACAACTGAATGAGTGAGTTTACTGTTAATGACAGTCTTGAACAATTCTTAAACGCACATATCCTGCATGTTCTTTAACACGATTATCTATTATTAAATTAGTTTTGCGAATCGTTCGTACAATTCTGTTCGGACACAGAATTATTTATTAAAATATCGTTTACGTATTTCGACGGGGTTATTTATTGTTTATCTTCACAGTACGTATCGTATAAAAATTTCATGTGAGAAAATTATGTCATGTCATGTCAGAAAATTAAAACGGCTGACACGGCGAAATTGTTGATTATTTCAAATCTGAAAAATTAGTGATTATTCGTTAGATATTCTGAAATAAGAATCAACAGCGTTTTTCTTAAAATTATTATCGTCGCGTAGTAAAAGAAATTCGGAAAGTTCACGCTCTCTGACTTCCGCTCTCATTGGCAAATCATTTTTCGACCATAACTTGTTAACAAAGCCGCAGATTGAATTTTCGCTAAGGAAAAAGTTACTTCAGGAACCCCTCATTTCCCGCTGTCACGGTACTTTTGGGACACCCTGTATATACCACATGGATAAGCATTTAAATGGGATCCATCCAAATATCTCCATTAATTGCGTTGAAAAGTTGAATTATGTCAAATGTTTTTTTTTTTTAAACCATTTCACCGCGGAATTTAATTCTAAAAATCCCTCACAAAATGTAAACTTAAGGTCAAGCAATTAAAAGTACATACGTTGAATACAGAGCTAATGAACTTATCATAAATTGTAGGACAAAAGTTGTCAAAATATAAAGAAATTCATGAACAAAAAATATTAGAGAATATCAAATATAGGAAAGGGAATAATACATTTTTTAAAATAAAATACGTAGTAGTTTTATTGATAATATAGAGGAAACATACCCCTGAATGATAGTTTTATTACATCATATTTAAATTTCGAGTTTTTGTAGTAAATGATAATTTTTTTATTTTACACGGTCAGTATGTATACACGTAAACCGCTGTACAATACAGCAGCTCTTGGAATGTTCACGTCGAATGCAGTTGACTGGTTAATAGAATAATATATTTTATTTATTTTCATACAATAGTGTGTATGTGTCGGTTTTCATGATCCAAGTGGACCCATTTTTTTTCCTTGTTATTTTCTCATGTAACCAGTCAAGTGTGTTTGACGACTATATCCGTCATGGAGATGTGGCAGAATTTTGTGTCATAACGATTATATCCGTCATGCATAAAATTTTGTTACAAGTTGATATTTAAATAGTAATTCTGGCGAAAACTAAATTATATTCGTAAATTTTAATATGTTTAAAATGTTTAGAGGCCAAGACAAAATGAAACAAACAAATGAAAATTATAAATAATTTGACATAGATTCATACATCTCTGTACGCTCTGGCTAGAAGTCTTGATTTTCGTGACACACATAGATGCGCACTTTGAAAAGAGATCGCCACAGTTAACTGGTTAAAGTCATAATTTTAAGGAATGTATGTCAAGTACAGCCGGGATCAACCTTTTGTTTTTTAATGTGTAAGGAAATCCGCTTTATAAATCCCCGCCTCCCCGCCTCCCCGCCTGAAAGGAGGCAGAAGTATGTCGGGCTTTTTCGTTTCCTGGCGCACCGATTGAGCCCATACGGTGACCGTCCCTGAGCATATCGAGGCCTACCGTGGTCGCTCGTGAGAATCTACAGGTAAGCCCCCACCCGCTAATACGCTTGTCGTCCTGTCCGCTTCCTTTTTCTCAAGGTCTCTCAGCAAACACGCGGGTCTAGACTCACGTGCCCGACAAATCCTTAGAATCACTGTTTCTGATCTTGGGGGAGTTACGTTCAAATCCTCTGGCTCGGTGGGGGTGTCACGAGCAATCTCATCTCGCCTCACGTGCCTCTTTTACACGAGGCACACCTGGATTGTGGACTCTTTACCACGGGTAGTCGCCTTCCTTACCGACTTCTGTTCCCCCATCACACCCTGACGCTTTTGACTAGCTGGGGCGAAGGACGAACAGGACTTTGTATCACTGTGGTGCCCCGAAACCGTCCCCATGACCGCACTGATGGAACACCGGAGGTGCTACTGACAAGCAGTCGCCCTATGCCCCTAATCTGTGCACTACTTACTGAGCATCCCTACGAACGATTCGGTTCATTTTTCCTTAACGTGGAGGAATACATAACGCATATCCTACTTCTCTATAATGAGATGGATGGGGTTATGTGGGACTCTCCGACTGTACTACAGTACTGGGTCTACCTACTAAATCTTCACGGTCACCTCCTAAGCTAATAGAGTAGAAGGCCCAGATCTCTAGTAGGACTAAGTACAAGTCCTCTCCCCCACCTCGAAACATATCTTATCCTGGGGGAGAGTTGTACCTCCTCTTAATCATCCTAATCATCCGTGCTGGTCACCCATGTGGAGCCACCATTTCTCGTAGATCGCCTGATTGGGTGTCATGAGCTCCAGATCCTGTTATACAGCGGCCTTCGGCAGCTTCCGTCCTTGTCCAGAACGATGATGTCATCCCTTTGTCCAAGGTCGGAAGTCGCAACATGCAGTAAGAAAGGATTTGGGGTGCAATCCGGCGCAATCCCGCCTTTCATGGACCCCAACATACACAAATAATAAATAAAACAAAGTTAAACAAAACATCGTTGGGAATGGGTAGCGGTCAGGACGGGTGTGCTAGTAACTACCCAGCTTCCCTGGGTAGGCCCATTCCTGACGATGGTGGATGTTTAGAACGGCCCATCACCTCCCAGTCTCATCCGCTTATGCGACGGGGGTCGATGGCGCATGGGACGATCTCGCGCCACCACTCTTCTAGTGTTGAGGGGTTCGCCTCCTTTTTCTTCTCTGCCGCTTGCATCTGCGAAATATCGGTTTCGCAGAACTAGGCGACTGCCTTCCAGGACCCTTTGTCCAAGACCATGTAGTCGATCATGGCTGCAACGAGAGATCCCATCAAATCTTGGTCTCTAAGAGACGGCGCGGCACGGATCATACTGGGCATTTTTCCAGTGTATGCCACGTCATATCCTGGTTCTCTCCGCAGTAGTAGCAGGGCGCCGCCGGTTCTTTGCCTATCCAATACAGGTACTCACCGAAACACCCATATCCCCTGAGCACCTGCGACAGGCAGTAGTGCGACACACTGGGAATCACGCTTCCAACACGGGCAGGACGGCTCGATGTGGAGAGTATCGCTCTCCAATAGGCTAACGTTCTCGCTTGAGACTGGTGCTTCCACGCTTCGGCTCCTCTTCCCGGATTACGTGGGAATACCTTTTTTTATCTTGGTGGAATGCATGACGCCCCTCTGGGGAGCATGACTCCCCCTCTGGGAAGATGGATGAAGTTATGTGAGACTTCTATCGGTGAACATTTGAAAATTCACATGCTATTTTACTAAGTAATTTTCAAGTGAGATGAAGTAAGAACGTTCGGACTAGTATAATAGGAGACCAAATTATAGGATCTTATTTCTTTCCTGATAATGCATCGTCAGAAACATATTTATATTTGTTGCGTAATGTATTGTCGGAACAGTAGGACGACGTTCTTTACGTTTAAATTTGATTTTTCAACCGTATGGAGCACTACCGCACTTTAGTCGAGCAGTAAGAAGTTTTTTTCAGACAAAATAACGAGTATTGTACACTTAGAGTTTAAATAATTAGATTAAAATTGCAGAACAACTCTTTAAACGTTGTAGGTAGAAATTTAATTATAAAAGTACAGTTATGCTTGAGAAATCTCTGAAATGTTGAAAAAAACTGTTTTTGGAAATTTTAGTTGAACTAATAACATTTTTGCAAAATTTTTTGAAACAACTAAATTTGTCGATCAAAAATACACAATTTGAAAAAAGTTAATTGTACTACTTTTTAGTTCTTGAGATGTTCAAGAAATATGGATTTTTTCGCTTGACTTTCAGGGTTGCCCCCCCCCCCCTTCGATATGGACTGTTGTCGGTGAAAAAATAGATGTCAAATATTTTTCAATAAACTAAATCACACTATAATTTTCTTCAAATCGACGTATTCCCTTGCAAGACCATCTCCGCATTTTTTATCGCACCAAAATCGAGAACAAAGAAATGTTAGTAACTACGACTATACGGTACACCAACAATTGGAAACGTCTTTTTGTTAAAGATTATACTGAATTACGTATTTAGAATATTTGAAATTTTATTTCGTATAAGCATCATTTAGAATCTATATAATGTAAACGATTTCGTTAATGTTACGAAGGTCCACGTCAAAGGCTATGGCCGGGTTTGGAGGTTATTTTCGCCCCCGACGGTATTTTGATCGAACTTGGAATATGCTACCCAAAAAGACCCCTGCCTGCAAAGTTTCAGCCCTATATCTCATCCGTAAGGGTAGTTATTG
The DNA here is from genome assembly GCA_028453745.1 of Agapostemon virescens. Lineage (NCBI taxonomy): Eukaryota > Metazoa > Arthropoda > Insecta > Hymenoptera > Halictidae > Agapostemon > Agapostemon virescens. The sequence continues at coordinate 221,341 of CM052089.1, forward strand.
AGAAAAATCGAAAAACGAGTTCTTGGCCCATTTTCCCTATTTATTAACTAACTAATTAATTAAAAATTCTGACACATTTTGGATACTATGCTACATGTTAGGTATTATTTTCAGATTTTTCCGTTGCCAACTCTGGTTGTAAACAATGAAAAACATAAAAAATGCCGATTTCATATAGTAATATTAAGTTGAACACCGCGGATTTAATTTAGCAATGAGATATAATTGTAAGTATTATGCTCAATTGTTTTCAAATTCCTGAGAGTGGTGAGTTATAGTTAAAACAAAATAAAAACCATTTTTTTCACGGTTTTTTTTTTGTTAAACTCATCTTTTCTGAATCTAAAGAATATATTATATAATATTGAACGTTCCCGCGTTCAGAAAAAAATGTTCCAGATTTTTAAAGTTGCGTAATGCAAAAAATTAAAATAATATTATGTATGTGCAGCAGCTATGGTCTCCGACTGCGGAATCGCTAGATACTTTTCGGACCAGGTTCGTATCCCGTCAGGTCAATTTTTTTTTCGTTAGTCAGATGTTTTTTTAGTATCCGAAATGTGTCAGAATTTTGAATTAGTTAGTTAATTAATATATAGGGAAAATGGGCCAAGAACAGATTTTTCGATTTTTCTCAATAACTACCCTTAAAGATGAGATATAGGGCTGAAACTTTGCAGGCTGGGGTCTTTTTGGGTAGCATATTCCAAGCTCGATCAAAATACCGTCGGGGGCGATAATCACCTACAAACCCGGCCATAGCCTTTCATCCTTAAATACAAGTGACAACCTTGTATGAAAAACATAAACGATCCTCGATCACGTATTATTCGCTTATCTCTTGGCTTTTAACAGTATTATGAACATTGTAATTTTAAGTGCTACGAATTCCAAATCTAGCTGCAAAAAATTGGTGAATTTTACTTTATTTATTAATTGACATACACAGAATTTATGTATAGCGACGAGCAAAAGTGTATGATCGATTAAAATTGGGTGATTGTAATTACCAGTTGAGTATAATTAATATAATAATTAACTGCTTACTTTCGTGTATGTTAACAATATACAAAGTATTAAAATATTCAATAAATATAAGGGTTAATGTAATTTTTACAATTTAGATCTTTAGTATTGTTAAGACGCGACAACGTCTTAAGAATACTTTAATTAACGAAGAGGTTTATGGTACGAGCGCCGACGTTCCGCTATTTTTGAGGACCTATTCAAGTGACTGCCAGATGTGCTAGGCAGTATTTACCAAAATTCGAAAGGCACATTTATTAGGGTTGTCCTCGGCGGACACGTGCGCGGCCGAGTCGCCGACTTCATACTCAATAGCAATTGCCGTACCATAAACCTACAGATGTGCATCACCGGACACAGCGAGCGCACGGCCCACCCTCGGGACGATACCTGGGACAGTACTGTCTTGGTGAAAATCAGCGTGCGCGCGACCATCCTCGAGACGGTACCTGAGATGTACCGTCTTGTAGAAAATTCGGTGCTAGGCTCACCCCACCAGTGCAGGGTGGGCGGCATGCTAAGACCACGCAATAGATTTGTACGTGTTCATTGGTGGTGGATGTTTCCACCCCATCAAGAAATGAGTATAAATACTTGTGCAGCGCGAGGCTCGCGCTGCTGTTTTACGTTTACGCGATAAGCGCTGTTTGATTCAACCACGCGTTGCGACGCTGGTTATACATGTAGGGATCTTTCGTGCAAAAGGAATTTTCTTTCAAAGACGAAAGT
>CM052089.1:228095-241904 GCA_028453745.1 Agapostemon virescens
ATGTGTCAGAATTTTTTTAGAATTTTTAATTAATTAGTTAGTTAATAAATAGGGAAAATTGGCCAAGAAATCGTTTTTTTATTTTTCTCAATAACTACTCTTACAGATGAGATATGGGGCTGAAACTTGGCATACGGGGGTCTTTTTGGGTAGGCTATCACGTATTCCAAGCTCAATCAAAATACCGTTGGGGGCGAAAATCACCTACAAACCCGGCCATAGCCTTTCGGGTGCAACGAAAACAGCGAATGAAACAGAAAGAGTTTCAGAGAAAGAATCACAGTTATTTAATCCGAAGTTGGAGCGAACGTTCAAATATGCACGAATTAACCGTTGGATAACATAAAATCTATCTATTCGTTAAAATTCATAAAGGCATTTCTCATATCCGCCCTGCGGAATTATCAAGAAAAGGTCGACGTCCTTTTACATTACGATTATGCTTGCATAAATAATGTTCATAATATGCCTACCGGCGTGTGAATTTAATTGTCACACTCCTGAAAAAAATATTAGGAAATTCATGCACCGTCTTTCGATATACTCAAATAGAGAAAATTTTAATGTAAAAGTTTTGAGGAATGTGAACGCCTATACGCGTTCACCTTCGTATGCAGTTCTGATCAAGCCAGTTAACGAAATCATACGACGATATAACAATTGATTTATCTACAACAAATTCCCCTGCAAATATCGCGCCTTGTTTTCCAATCTATTGCGTATCCTATTTCAACGAATTTCGCATCACTCTTTCATTCTTGCTATAACTTGTAATCGTTAAATATCATACGTGTTAAATAGAAATATTTTTTTACGTGAATTGATTTTTTTGCGAATAATCGCAATTTTGTATATTTACAATGCGAAAGGATTTTATTCAACATTAATAGAAACAATGAACGCACAGTGCTAGTTACACGTAACTACAGCAATTACACGTGAATTATTCGTGCGAGCGTGAGTTTAAAGCAAAAGGCTACTTACCCCTTTAGCCATAATTTTATTGGGCGGTTATTACAAACTCGTTGTGGATTTTAACGAGTAGGCAGATTCAACGTCACTTAATCATTAATCTGTGAATCTTAAAACATTTTCATCTCATTGGGCCCCAAACGGCAACCAAAGTAAGGACATATCTGTCACTTGATACGTAACCGGCATTTTAGGCGGATTCATAATTGTTAATAACTAAAAAAAGCCGAAATCACGGTTTTTTATTCTTCATTTCATCAAAACACCCTGTATGCATAGGCAATTAGGAAACAAAATGAAAATGAGTGCGGGCGCTAGCGATGAAGGAGTGAGTAATAATTGTTGCGGAGATTTCGAGATCATCTCGTCGGTGAACACATTTCTTAGGTGAATGCACTCGAGTTTTAGCAAACACATATAAATAACTATTTGCTTACAATAAAATTAACAATTATTCTCTTATATGTAACCGGTTTTTTCACGTCTTCTCTTTCCGATGTTTCATCTTCATCTATCGATATTCTTCTCGTCAACGAGTCTTCGTTAACCGGATACCTCATCATCAATCCAGAAGTCGCGTCCCATCGATCGGTTAACGTTGCGACTCCGTATCATATGGAATTGTTATATTTGTATTACGCTATTGTCCGTACTCCATGTAATTATATATAGCAACATACGAATTTTCGAAAAAAGTTTTACTTTTGGTTACGCAGTTTTCTTACTTTTTTCATTGTGTTAAGCATATTATAAATTTTCTATTCTCTTTCATAGTATTCTAGTTTGTAGGCTCGTTGGATGAATTGCGATCGACGTGTCCTCATTACGAATAATCTCGATGAGATAACCCATGTGCACTCGCCTTTTGGCTCGCTCTTTGCTCCATTTACCCAGATGAGTTGTGCGTCCGACACTGGGGACGATGCGGAGCAATACGGGCTAACATCGGAAGCAACACGATCGAGTACCATCATACTGCATATTTATCGTGCCGGTGGCGACAATAACGACGACTTAATTTGTTGGAGTCACCATCGTTCTTTGGTTAGCTCTGATTAGCTCCTTAATGAAAAATCTTCAGCTTGCAGTCTTTTGTACCTTTCAACATTAAAAATGAAAGTGGATCATTTGTCACTATACATGTTAATATTCATATTCATATATTGATCATATAGAATACAATATACAGTTTGTGCTATTCAGCTTGTAATAACAATTTAGCCGTGCCAGCCGTTTTTATTTTCTGGTATGCATGACATCTCATGCGTACCACATGCAATTTTTATACGATACGTACTCTGAAGATAAACAATAGGTCACCCCGTCGAAATACGTAAACGATATTTAAATTTAAATAATTCTGTGTCCGAACAGAATTCAACGAACGATTCGCAAAACTAATTTAATAATAGATAATCGCGTTAAAGAACATGCAGGATATGTGCGTTTAAGAATTATTAAAGAATGTCATTAACAGTAAACTCACCCATTCAGTTGTAAATCTATTGCATGCGTAAATCTGGACAGCAGGACAGTAGGACAGGGCGTTGACCCCTTACAGTGTACGGTGAACTCATCAGCTGATTCCTATTTCATGTTTATTCCTATTCCATGGCGATGAACGCAGGTGACGGACGAAAGCCAGCTATTCCAATGTTCACTTTTATTGCACTATCACTAAACACTGACACCATAACGTTTTTAATAATAGTTGAAACGATGTTTCCTTCGTTTCAATTTATGGCTCTGAAAAGAGCCGATTTTTTTAAGAAATACCTAACAGAATGCCAAAAATACACATTTCTCACATTTTTTCCAATCCGTTGTTCTCACCGCACAAGAACATTTAAAAAGATATTATAATGCAATAACGCGCTCGCGACGTCCTTTCCATGGGAAGAAACTGTGGAAGACTGAAGAGATGGTCGCGTTTTCCTGCAAGCGATCGTGTAACACGAACTGAAAAACGACAGAGAAATTCCTTGTCCTAAGAAACAGAAAAGGAAAATACATACGTTTCAATAGAACCGTTTTCGGACTAGGTCGTTGCCTGCGACGGCCTTGACACCACCGGCCACCAAACCCTCGACTTTGTCATGTTTATGACCCACCCTTGAGGCCCGGTCGCAAGTGGCACGCACTGGGAACGAGGCCCAGTCGAGAAGAATGTATCGTGTACGATAGAAAACACTTGTTTTCCAGCAACCACCGTGGTCTTGTATTCCCAATGGATTTTCGTTGATTCTTGCGTTATAATTTGGCGGCCCTGAAAAGGGCTGATTAATATCAGAAAATGTGCTCAAATTGTTCTCCTCGTACGTCCAAACACATTTGAGCACGTTTAATTGTTTCCTCTCCACAGTCGACAATCCTCTTCGTATAAAAGTTATTAGCTAGTTTCCGGATGTAAGCCGGCGATGGTGTTTGAATATGCGGAAATTCTTCTTGCAACCTCCGCGTTGTTGCATTAACATTTCCGAAAACGTGACCAAAACAGAAAGAAGACTGGCACGACGGATGTAAAATTGCGCTTCGTTTCGAATGCGTGTCGCCAATCCCGCCCTCCCGTCGAAAAAAAAGCAGTTGGAGTTCACTTGAGAAGCTCGACTGTTCCAACATTTAGACCATCAAATTTACGATTTACTGGTTTCCGGTTTTACGACGGGACGGTGTGGACGGGGTTGGCGATACGCACTCGAAACGAAGCGCAGTTTTACCCGGTCATCTGTTTTCTGTTTTCTGCCTTCTTTGTTATCTTTGAAAAACCGACGCCTGTGGCACGCACTTAAAACGAACCGTAGTGGACAAAGAATGTATAGCGTTCTATAGAAAACGTTTGGAACCCTGTCGGAGAAAACGAAAATTTTCACATCCGTCGTGCCAGTCTCCTTTCTGTTTTGGTCACGTTTTCGGAAATGCTAATGCAACAACGCGGAGGTTGCAAGAAGAATTTCCGCATATTCAAACACCATCGCCGGCTTACATCCGGAAATTAGCTAATAACTTTTATACGAAGAGGATTGTCGGCTGTGGTGGGGAAACAATTAAACGTGCTCAAATGTGTTTGGACGTACGAGGAGAACAATTTGAGCACATTTTCTGATATTAATCGGCCCTTTTCAGGGCCACCAAATTATAACGCAAGAATCAACGAAAATCCATTGGAAATACAAGAGCACGGTGGTCGCTGGAGAACAAGTGTTTTCTATCGGACGCGATACATTCTTCTCGACTGGGCCTCGTTCCCAGTGTGTGCCACTTACGACCGGGCCTCGAGGGTGGGTCATGAAGATGACAAAGTCGCGGGTTTGGCAGCCGGTGGTTTCAAGGCCGTCGTAGGCAACGACCTAGTCCGAAAACGATTCTATTGAAACGTATGTATTTTCTTTTTCAGTTTGTTAGGACAAGGAATTTCTCTGTCCTTTTTCAGTTCGTTACACGATCTGAATGACGATCTGTTGACGATAACACGTTATGGTGTCAGTGTTTAGTGACAGCGCAATGAAAGTGAACATTGGAATAGCTGGCTTTCGTCCGTCACCTGCGTTCATCGCCATGGAATAGAAATAAACATGGAATAGGAATCAGCTGATGAGTTCACCGTACACTGTAAGGGGTCAACGCCCTGTCCTACTGTACTGCTGTCCAGATTTACAATCATGCAATGGATTTACAACTGAATGGATGAGTTTACTGTTAATGACATTCTTTAACAATTCTTAAACGCACATATCCTGCATGTTCTTTAACGCGTGTAGCGGTAAGCGATTCGCATCGCGAGCTGTTAGAGTCGCGGTGGTCGATCGTCTCGACATAGAGACACATCGACGATTCGGGAATCTTCGAGAAGCGGCGACCGTTACAATTATCGATCGCAGGAGCTCCGAGAAGCGGCGACCGTTACAAATATCGATCGCAGATTCTTCGAGAAGAGTGGCGACCGTTGCGATCATCGAAGATTCTAGAACTCTGGAAAACAAATAAAACGCGCGGAGGCATCGAGCCTCGCGTCTTTCGTCGTCGAATCACGAGCGTGAACGGTTGATTAGCGTCTCTCAAAAAAAATACTTCTACCGCGTCCATCAGAGAGTTGTAAAGTTCCGCGAGTCGCTCTCACACTAGCCAAATAAATTTGAGTGAGGAAACCTAATCGTAGATATTAGTTTCTTCAATAACACCCTTTCCTCCTCAACGCGATTATCTATTATTAAATTAGTTTTGCGAATCATTCATTGAATTCTGTTCAGACACAGAATTATTTAAATTAAAATATCGTTTACGTATTTCGACGGGGTGACTTATTGTTTATCTTCAGAGTACGTATCGTATAAAAATTGCATGTGGTACGCATGAGATGTCATGCATACCAGAAAATAAAAACGGCTGGCACGGCTAAATTGTTTATTATTTCGGATCTGAAAAATTAGTGATTATTCTTTAGACATTCTGAAATAAGAATCAACAGCATTTTTCTTAAAATTATTATCGTCGCATAGTAAAAAAAATTCGGAATTTTCGCGCTCTCTGACTTGTTCTTTCACTCGAACGCAGCTCGATGCCTCGCTTCTGCTCGCGCGCCTGGCCAGCGGACAGTCGAATACTCTCGTTCGAGCGCGTGCTGGGTCGTGCGCTTCGCTCTCATTGGTTAGTCATTTTTCGACCATAACTCGTTAATAAAGCCGCAGATTGAATTTTCGCTACGGAAAAAGTTGCTTCAAATGACCTGAGGAACCCCTCATTTCCCGCTGTTAAATTATTTTTGGGACACCCTGTATACAGTTGCATTTGATTACATTGGTTTGATTTTGCCGCGATGTTCACCCCGCTGCTAACCTCGATCTTCACCGCTCCACTATAACCGTACCCTACGGCAGGGTCTGTTACTCTCTGTTAAAAACTGTTTTCTGCCGTTGAAAATCTAAGTGAATTTGAGGCCTGCACATGACAAATAAAGCATGTAACGATTAATACGATTAAACACGATAATGTGAGTAAACATCTCGTTGCTGGTAATAGTATAAGAATATTTAAGGTTGTTATATCAATGATCTATTTTTCTTAGGTCATTCTATTTTTATGTAATATTCTATTTCTATTTTTAGCATTTTTTAGGACTATGTTTATGTAATATTTATTTACTTAAATTAAGATTTACATCGCAGTTTATAATATCGATGGATTCGAATATCTACTTATGTAATTTGACTATAGTAAAAGCGAGTTTCGAACAAATAGAGGAAAGTTTCGGCAATGATTTCGTTTATGCAGTTATCTGTGATAATGCAAGTGTTTGTTATTCGATATTTTTTGTAAAATAATTGTTATCATATCGAAGTAGGAGTGCATGACATTTCAAAAACTAAATTATCAAATTCGCGCGTGATATTGATGCGATGGCCATAATACCGCCCGACATCTGTTTGATTTGTGTTCCAATAATTACACTTGAGAGAATTCATAAAACCATTTGTCACAAGAAATGTATATCCGAAAATTACTGCTTTAATTATGCTTATGGTTATGCTTTAATTACAACACATCTTAATAGTTAAATTTTCCTTATTTTAAATTAAACTCACGAACTAGAGGTGATTGAAAGATACAGACCTTATATTCATTTATAACACATGAAAACCTAAAAGAATTGATTGGAAGCTAGAAGAAATGTTTTTTATCGAACAATTCAATATAGTATATAAATAATAGTAAATCAAGTATATAATAAATAGTAAATCAGGTTTAGAAGTAAGAAGTTTCGGAAGTATTGTATATAGTCAATATTTAGCGTTGGTTCGCTTCTACTAGGTTTCTTATGGTACATATGTTTTAAATAAACACGAGAAAATATTGTATATAAAATATATGTGGTACTATTAACACGTTGATCGACACGCGTACTTTATCCGTTTTGTCTTCAGCACCAGCAGGAAATTGTTCATATTAAAGTCACATCGTAGTGAATGTAAATGTACGTGGATTTTAGTTTAAGTATTAAAACTAAGAATACCGACATATAAGCACGCATGCTTGTCATTTTAAAGCACTGTTTTAATATTAATTGCAGTTACAAAATGGTAACAGTTACGTTGTTGCTTCTAGACTTTACGCGTTTCTATTGAGCTCTGTTGTGCCAGTCAGTTATGACCACCACTACATCGTTAGAAAGTTCAGTGGCAGTCGATAGTGACCATCACGGCAGTCATCATATTAATTTCATTCGCAGCATGAATTGTTTGTCATTTTTACATGCAGAAAAATATATTTGATATTTTTAATTTTGTGAAATCATGCATGATCGCTGTACGCGCAATCTGATATGCGATGATATGAATATGGTATCTATTCGTATGCCATGATAGAAAAAATGATTATATAACTAATAAATGTAGTTAAAGGAGAATAAAAAGTTTCTGTACAAATAATGGAAACAAATTGGAGAATCATAACATATTTTTGTTGCTGTTGCATAAAGTCCAGAATTAATTTATAAATATATATTAAATATATAATTGGAGTTGTTCGACCGCTATAACCGAACTTGGGAGTTTGGAATACTCAATCTGTAAGGTTAGTTACGGGGAAAATTAAAACAAATCACTTGCTGTTCCTGTTTTGCCTATTTAATCAAAATTAAAAATTCTGAAATAATCTGATACATTTCATATACCGAGTGACATATTAAGAAACGTTTCCGAATTTTTTCTTTGCAAACTCCACTTGTAAAAAATGAGAAACATAAAATACATTGAAAAATGAAGATTTTATATAAAAATTGAAAAGCTACAACTAATTCAAAAATAATATATTGTCATAAACATTATACTAAATTTTTGTCAGATTTTTGAGTGTGGTGCATCGTAGTTAAAAAAATGTTACAAATGTATTCCAACACCGTCGTTGGGTGGAGCGATAAGCGATAAGCGTCTGACTGTGGAACCTATGAGAACCTTTGTGACGTGATTCGAGACCATGTACGGATTTGCAAATTTTATGAAACGAGAAGATCAGAATAACCCTAACCGCGCGACTAACATCAAGTTATACCTTGAATTTCCGATCCGGACGAAATTCTTCCAAGACTATTATACGGCAGTATTCTTCCTGCGTGTAGTGGCGACATAACAATGGCAAACATGTTGAATGCAGCACAGTCTTACAGTGAGTGAGAGTAAACCGGTTTCGCGGTAACGATTATTTTGTCGCGTGAAAGACATGAGAAACTCTGGACGATAACAGATATACATAGAGAAATCGCAGTTTTAACCAAACAAAATTCCATTCCATCTTTATTAACGAATCACCAAATTATACGATGAATCAATTCAAATGTATCCGATTTGCAAAATCTTTTAATAAAAATGGTTCTATTTATTATATTTCTGTTAATTTCCAAATAATATTGTTTTCATCCACTACAAAATTATACGCTCTCAAAATTAGTAAGAAGATTCAATTTAATTTTGCGTAATGCAAAAAATAAAATAATGTTATGTATGATACATTCCAATGTTTCGAAGAACTTTTCAACGGCCTCGGTTGGTGCAGCAGCTATGGAACCTGACTGCGGTCCCCTGGATACTTTTTGGACCAGGTTCGTATCCCGGTCAGGTCAATTTTTTTTTTCTTTGATCAGATGTTTTTTTGGTTACTAGTCATATGCTTGTTAAGGAACCATTGTAAAAACATTTAGCGAGGCCATACATGGTATATTAAGGAAAAAATATCAGCTTTTACATCGTCATCTTGACAACAAACGTCTCTCTACGGTAACGTCATATTTCAGGATTGGGTATTTCTTAAATAATAAGTTTGGCGAAAGATTAAATTCTGATCTGGCACTTTTCGATGATGTTATAAACGGAATTTTGTAAGTAGAAGCACAACACTGGAATCGCCGAAAAACGCCTTTCAAAACCATATCTTCCAGAGAGATTCTTGATTTTCCGGAAATGACGAAAGATTATTTAAAAATCATTATTACAGAATCGTATCCAATTATCGCAAGCTATTTCGTATTTGGCCGAAACAATGAATGAACATGATCATCATATTAACATCAACTATTTAGGAGAAAATAATATTGTTAAATTCGAAGTAAAATCGCGACACATTAACAGGAAAACTTACAAACGTTACAGAGATTATATACCAAACTCAACTGGTTATTCGAGTATAAAACGGTATTCTTGCGAATGTGCTAATAGAAAGCGCGCTATTGGACGTTGCTCACATGTTGCTGCTGTTATTTATTATCTCTCTTATGCTCGATTTGACATAGACATATTTCGGCCAGCAGAGATACTCAATAAAATATTTAATACTGATCAAATGCAGTGAAAACGCAACATATGATTCCACCACACACCAATCCGCCTACAATTATTCTTTAATAATTATCTTTATAAGTATTAAAAACACCCAGTAAAGATATGTTACGAGTCAAGGGCCATGCGGCTTTGCGTGGCCGGAGGTTTATTATGACTTTGAGGAATAAATGTGTAGGGAGTCGTGGACTAACCGAAACGTCTTTCAGAACCGGGTCGCCACATTAGGTTTTGTAGGATAGTCGTGGACTAACCGAAATGTCTTTCAGAACCGGGTCGCCACATTAGGTATATAGGGATAGGGTTGAAAAGGTTTTTGGTTGCCTCGTAACTTTATGAATTTAAATGAAGATACACCTCGAGCGGCAAAGATATATCCTCGTGGGTTTTACCAACTACTAGTTATAAATTAGGAGGTGGAACAATTAAATTGAGAAACAAAGACTGGTAAAAGATAGTATATTACAAGCTAAGTTCTATACAATTGTGCAAGTGAATGTGTGTGTTGCGTAGACGCTAAGTCCAGCTCTCAGTTTGTCGCACTGAGTGTACGGGGGGCTGCTTAACCTCGTTACAATACGTACTCGGTTTATTTCTGCTTGAAAGAGAATTTAACTCGATCTTGCTATAACGTTTCTAGTCGAAGGTTGACGTGAAACTAGCCCCGATTTCTGGGTCCGTCCGAGCCCTTTATATACCCGGATTTTCCTCAAAAATCGGTAGTGGGGGTGGCCGTATGTGCGGTGGTTTCCAAAAATTCGTGGGAAAGAATTGGTAGTGGAGGTGGCCACATGTGCCGTGGTCTCCGGGAAACTCGTCTGAGTAATCCCTTCGGTGCGTCAGACTTACAATAAACGGACCCACCGTATGGGGTGAGCTGGCGTACACTCTCGGGAAGAGCAAGAAAATACGTCGGAGAAAACTCCGTACGTTACAGATAAAAGACTTAAAAGTCAAGTTGACGCACAATCCATTGTAAAAAATGCTAAGTAGGATTGTGATAAAGACCGAAAATGACTAGAGACAGAAAGTACTCCAAAAAGCTATTTTTTTTTAAAATAATGTTAAAATAGTCGAAAGGTAGTTAAAAAATGTTTTACAATGGTTCATTAACAATCATATAACTAGTAAGCAGAAGAACATCTGACTAACGAAAAAAAAAATTGACCTGATCGGGATACGAACCTAGTCCAAAAAGTATCCAGCGATTCCGCAGTCGGAGACCATAGCTGCTGTATCAACCGGCGCCGTTGAAATCGTTTTCGAAACATTGGAATATATCATACATAACATTATTTTATTTTTTGTATTACGCAATTTAAAAAATATGGAGCATTTTTTTCTTAACGCAGGATCGTTCAATATTACATCATGTATTTTTTAGATCCAGAAAAGATGAATATAACAAAAAAACGCCAAAAAAGGGATTTTTATTTCTATTAACTATGCTCCACCACTCTCAGGAATTTGAAAAAATTGAGCAAAATACTTGTAATTATACCTCATTGCTAAATTAAATCTGCGGTGTTCAACTTAAGATTGCTATATGAAATTTGCATTTTTTCGTGTTGTTCGCCGTTTAGAACCAGAGTTTGCAACGGAAAAATCTAAAAATAATATCTAACATGTGGCATAGTATCCGAAATGTGTCAAAATTTTTAATTAATTACTTAATTAATAAATAGGGAAAATGGGCCAAAAACCCGTTTTTCGATTTTTCTCAGTACAGATGTGATATGAGGCTGAAACTTGGCAGACAGATGTCTTTTTGGGTAGGCTATCACATATTCCAATCTCGATCAAAATACTGTCGGGGGCGAAAATTACCTCCAAACCCGGCCATAGCCTTTAACTGGTATGACAAAGTAGTAGAACTTTTTGTAACACTTCTGATGACGGAAGTGGCAATACACATTGTCACAAAAAGGTTGTAATACTTGGGTGTGATTAAGCTCTTCCTAATTCTCTTGTCTTATAACGTCGAGTAGAATTCGCGATCAAGATTTCAAATAGAATCTACTGAACACGTCTATTAGTATATTTCCTTTGAACTGAAACGGAATTCGATTTTATTGTTATTGTTGTTGATATATAATAAGTAGAGAATTACAGAATTATAATGTTAGTATAAACTTCCATGTTCTTTTCACAAAAGAAGTTTTGAACGAAAATGAAATTTTAATCACTGTAAATATAAAATGTATCGTGGAGTAAGCAATGAAAGAGTAAATAATGTGCAATCGCTTTTTATATATCTTATGTTTTATCATTGCACTTGTCTTTATCGACAGTGAAAATATTTTTTTTTATTGAAAATATAACTAATGATAATGATAGAAGTTGGATTTGTAGATCTAACAACTTTTTCAGTACCTATCTACGCCAATGTTATTTAAAAATAGTTAGAACATAAAAATACATATCTTTTTATGTTATATTAATACAAAGTAGTAATCTACGTTTAACACTTTCGAAATAGACGATAAATATCGAATGTCGACTCAGAGCCATGGAAAATAATGGTAGTGCGAACGATCTACGAATACATATTTCTTTGCATACTTTGTTGGTAAATTGACGAGGTGTGAAAATTTAATGGAAAATAATTTACGAATATAATTTCATTAAATTCGCAGAGTCGTCGATGATGAGTTCGCCATATTGTTCACTCGTGTAATGAGTTCACCTCTACACCAGTTTTCTCGTTATAAATCCACGCTGCATCGAACACAATCATCTTACCAGATGTGCAAGCGTTATATTTAGTGTGTAAACGAAATATTTTCGATGTACCGTTGTTCGATTCTTGTATCAATCTTATTACTCGTTAAAAAACTGTATACTGTATAAAAACTGATTTCACAACTGAAAGATAGAACGACAGGATCGTATTATTTAACCTTATGCACGCTTTCATCGAAATTTTATTTCAAGTTCAAATTATTTATTTGCATATTTTATATCGATTTTAAAATTATTAATTATTTCAAATTATTTATACCGACTACAGAAAAAATGAAAATTTTTTTCCTCTGTCATATTTTAAATAATGGACCTAGATGAACGAATGGCACAAGGATCAACAATGTGGCATTCGCGACGAATATCTTGAAAAGAGCATGGATGTCGGGTTTGCGCGTCAGAGCGAAGCTCTCGAGCTTTGAGCTTCCGTCGCCCAATTAACGTCGACCAGCCTACCCGCTCTTCATTAAACAAGCCCACCTCTTCGTTCGCATAATGAAAAGGGTACCTCGTTAAATCCACGACGACGTATGAAACCAAATCGAAAAAAAAGTATACTTAAAAATAGACCGAGATTTTTGTCCACATGCTTGTCTATTTCGTATGCGAAGTGGAAAACCCGCAGAACCTCCTTGGTATACGTTGAAATATCGTGCGATGTTGTGGAGAAGTTCGTGTCAACTATGTTTACATGCATGTTAAAAACAGAAAGAGAAATATGTTAACACGTTCGCAGTCAGGCTCCGGACTCTGAAAAGCGAATCTCGCTCCATAATCTAGAATGATCGAGTTTAAAATACGTCCTTGATTGATATGGGTCGTTACAGGATTCATTTTTTAACATTCTAAATACGTGATATAAAGAATTTTACAAATCGACGCACACATGCGTCATTGGGCTGTGGATAGATTTAATCTCGAACCAGCACGTCGCACTTCAGCGATATATTTTAATAAAAGGAGATCGGTAGCAGACAAACAAAATAAAAGCATTTCTCGAATGGAAATATAAATTATCTATTTTCTTCCATGGTAAAGTTTGATACATTCATCCCCATACAGCCTAATCAGTTTCTCTTACAATTAGTTGTTTTATAAATTTCATTCTGATGTATAAAGTGTCTTTGAGCCGCTTCTTAGTGTTATGTAATATGTAAGTATGTTGTATAAAACGTCAATTTCTCCACACCAAGGACATACTAAGTTTAGGTTAACAGTACTGTCCAGTTCCAAATTTCTCGAAATATATTATCATAAAGTAAAAAAGGATACGCGTCGCTGGTAACGAACGTGTGAAGCTGTATACAGTCATGTTACGATTTATGGTACAACGAACATAATTTATTACGACGAAGAGTCCCGCGTGGAGAATTTTACAAGATCTGTTTTGTTAAGTTTTTTCAGTTTCTGTATAAATATAATCCGCGAACCTAGATGGCAAGAATAGTTCATTGATGGTAATTCGTCATACTAATTGTGGCGGCTACACCTCCCACTTTCAACGACAGAGGGACAGTAGAACGAGACTTTCCCGCTGGTACTTGATCCGCCTCCGATTCATATACAGGGTGTCCCAAAAGTCCTTTAACAGCGGGAAATGAGGGGTTCCTGAGGTCATTTGAAGCAACTTTTTCCTTAGCGAAAATCCAATCTGCGGCTTTGTTAACGAGTTATGGTCGAAAAATGACTGACCAATGAGAGCGAAGCGCGCGACGCAGAGACCCGCTTGAACGAGAGCGTTCGGCTGTCAGCCGGCCAGGCGCGCGAGCAG
>CM052089.1:256904-280894 GCA_028453745.1 Agapostemon virescens
ACCACGGTACGGTTCACTTCGAACCGTCCCGTCCGCAAAGGGTTAAACCTGTAGCGAACGCTAAGACAGACTCGGCTATGTCGTTACGTATCGCGGCTCGAACTCGGTCGATTTGGTAGTACAGTTGAATATCAGATTTGTTCTAAGTTGTCGCGGTCGTGTAATATACAAAGAAACCTCGGTATTCGGAAATGGAGGAGTAGGAATTTCGAATCTTTAATATAATTGATTCTCGGAAAAAGGGTGGAAGTACAAAAATTCGGAGTGGGAATGAAGAAGATGGAGGGTGGAGTAGGAGAAGGTCCGCCAAATCGGAATCGCTTGCAACGGTGGAAAAATTTGTCGCCTAACGGAAAACAATGAACGGTAAAAATGTGCGAATCAGCTGTGCGAATTTTGGGTTTTTCCGCGTGGTACAGATGCTCCTTTGTGTTCGCTACAGCGGCCCGTGGCCGGGTAAAAATTACCTGAGCTGACCGTGCTGGTCTCGCTGCACGCAGGCTTTAAGACGCAACAAAGGTGGTAGGTAAATGAACGAATCAAAGTGTTGTCGCCAATTTATTTACTCGTGCTTGTTCGGGTGGACTAGAGTTACGTTCTTCGCTATCCACGTTAGACTGCCTTTTTTCTCGGCGTTCGTTGCTGAACTTTCCGTAGCCCATCGTCGCAACTCAAGTGGCGTAAACACCCGGGCGCCAATCTTCGTTGCATTCCGAGGATCACACGCCCTGCTGCTCGGATTTCTAGCCTAAACTTTCGAAGTTAGCACTCGCGCTTATTACATGAGGCGACGTGCCCGTTATACGCGTTGCCACAGGGCGATTCTTGAAGTCATTTGAAGTAAGATTTTTCTTTGCGTAAGTGTTCTCCGCGGCGTTATTACGGAGTTATTAACAAAAATCGTAGACCGATTTGAGCGCGGATAGTGCTGACAATTTTAATTTTTTAAAGATCTTTAAGATCTTTGTTGTTTACTATCTTGTTATCTTTGTTGTTTACACACAAAAGTTTTAAGATCTTTAATTTTCGTTAACAACTTCTTAATAAAGCGGTGGAGAACAGGTTTGTCATGGAAACAGTTATTTGAAATGGTCTCGGAAGAATTATCACTTTTAAGTAAGTACAACGTTTTTGGGACACTCTGTACAAAACAAATATGAACAATTCGTGCCTATGTTATATGTCTAGGAACGAGATTATAACAACAGTTGGAACGTTATTTTGGTTCTTTATAATTGTTTTGAGAATTAAAATCAATATTATATACATTATATTATACAATTGTTTCAAATCCCTGCTTGTAACCCGTTCTGAGCATGTTAACCGGCTCATTGGCAGTACATGCGAATCGTTCACTGGTGATAACTGCGAGTTACTTTAACTTACCGTAACCTTCCTTGGCGAATCGGATCACAAGTCGGGTTATAACAGCAGGTTAGATTCCTTGATTTCTATTTCATAGTAACTGCTCCGAGCGGAATAACCCGTTTTTTTCGAGGATTCAAGAACCGTTCTCTCATGAGTAGTATCGGTTACTGTAACCTTCCTTAGTTAACTAGGATTGGGTTCCGATTAAAATTCTTAGTAATGACCCATTCTTGTTCGTAACCCAACAAGGAGCACTTGTCACCACCGGAGCACTAATCACTGATTTATTTACCAAACGTAGCCACCGGTTGTGTTTAATAATCAAATTGCACTTAGTTAAGACTTCTGATAACTAGGTACCCGAAACTAACGAATGCAGTGTATATACAATATTGTAAGGATGGCTGATTTAGTAATACAAAATTTTGCGTAAGACGTTTATTTGGTTCAAACTTGGTGTACCTTCGTACGCGCCACGACGACAACCCCGTTCCTTGCTCGTTCTAGCTCTTTTCAAGCTTTCCGCCTCGTAGGCCGTTCCTCTCCACAACCAATCACATTTTGTTTTTAAAAACTAACGTACGCCCTTCGAGAGGCGCCAGGGTGAGGGAAACTGGCCAGTTTCTGGAGGAACCCTCGCCTTGAGCCCTCGTCGTCTACCTAGGACCCTCAACGGTCCGCGCTTGGTCTGCAGATGTTTTACGGTACGTCAACGGCTATTGAGACCTTTAGCTAAAATACGAGGAATCTAATAAATTATCATAAAACACGGAAAGTTCCGCTAAATCTCAAAAATAGCCTAAAGTCACGTCCGCACCGTAATCATAAACTGCGTCCCTAACCAGCAACGGTACCCTACTGCGGCTCGCATGGGCCGCGGTCACTCGAATCCCTTACAATATAGATACCCACACACGCAGATGTAATACCACGCAGACTTTCGAGACGCGACTCAAGTTATTTAGATTAATACAAGGTATTTGTAATTCGTTAATACGAGGTTATACCTAATTCGAAAACAGAAACTTTATTTTATTTTTTGTATAAAAAATTGAAGAAACCTTTAAAAGTTTCTTATTGTAGTTCTGTGAGTGTCTAAAAATTGTGACAATGTAATTATCGTCGAAATATTGTCAGATATTCAAAACTTTCATAACTGCTGTATTAATAATTTGATATGTTAACGTTAAGCAGTTTACTCTGCATGCTACCTTGTCGGATCGTACTGTGCGAATAGTACGTCTATACACATGTAGACTATGAATGTTTATCATATAACATTCATACTCTTTAAACTAGTTGATTTCCGACTTCGGATCCCCAACATATACATGCAAGGAATACGAGAATACATCGACGGATGGAAAAACATTATAATTTAATTTAAAAAATCAACATAATCTTTTTAGTGAATAAAGGTTTTTTTAAATTTTTCTGTTTATTTTTTTCTTAACAAAGGCTACAAAATTCTTTGTCACATGATCATCGACTACCTTTTGTTAAAAAAAATTTTCTTATAAATTGTGGGAACAAAGAATAAAAAACTGATGCTTTAAAATAATTTAGCGTAGAACTTTATATTTTTTAGATACATGGCATGGTATATAAGTTGTTTTGTATTCGCATTACAAGTGGACTCTTAGTGTTAATAATGTAATAATGATTTCGATTATTTTTCCTATATCGAGCAATTTTTGATGGATTAATTTGACGCAAATGCAAAGTTTAAAATTGGAGAAGTTTTCTGAACCGTATACAATTTGGCTGAACGTGTTGGGGAGATAGATAGTGTCGTGCAATACACCACGCAATTGTATTATTGACGGACCCACACAGGATCAGGGTCACGCAGAACGCGAGTATACCACACAAGATAGCCACACAGGACAACTACACAGGAACGAATCTAATAAGAACAAGCAATGAATGCAAATCGAATGAGTGAATGAGCCGAATGAGAACGAGGCCTCCTCGGGACCTCCTTATGTCCTAAATCACACACACACACACACCACACGACTCATTCCCAATCTCATAGGTGGCTTCAAACGCACCTTACTTCATAGAATGTGTTCATAGAATCCGCTTCTCATAAAATGTTTCGGTCACTCCGCGCCTCAGCCATACCGTGTCTCAATCATACCGTTTTTTCCAAACATTGCGTAGTCGCATAAAAATTCTATCTCTCTCTCTCTCTCTCTCTCTCTCTCTCTCTCTCTCTCTCTCTCTCTCGCTACGCACAGACAGGCTTCTCACATCCTACAATATACTTCCAATTAATGGCCTAAAACCCTGAAAGGTATTTTTAACACTTACTCTAGCTGAATCGTTCACATTAAAAATATTATCGTATTGCGGGAAAACCTCAAAATACTCATTATTCTTTATACAAATCAAATTAATCGGGTAAACTTTTAACAAATGATACGCGATGAAAAAGATCTACAATATAAATTGGAGAACTCCGGATAATACTTGAAAATAGATAGATGCTACACACGAACCCCACCCAACTTGTCGACTCGTGGTCAATCAATAGTTAAGTATTGGTGGCGTATAAAGCGACTAGCGCGTATTTCGTTTTCTATCAAATACACTGTATCGTGCAGTTAATTTTCACACTACCAATCTTATCTTTATAATTATGATTCAGCTTATAACCTTTCATCTTTGATGTATTTATCTTGGCATCGTTCTCTTATAAGAATATACGTAATCGTAATTACAGGCTGAATAAATAAATTAGTATTCGATAAACGTATGAATCCTTATGCTCTTGTTATTGAACTTATGGATGGTTCGTTAACGTGGACAAGAATGATCCATAGTGACATCGGTTGCGTTGAGACTCGGTCGAGTGCACGTGTACCAAATACATGTTTAAGGTCGATTTTCTGGGAAACGAAGTCTCAAATGAACAAATTTTATTCTATATTTTCGACTCATTTTTTGACATAGCACCAGCCCCTATCCGGGTCTACCATTGGTTAGACAACATCCTCTATATTCATAATTTTAACCACACAGACGTATCATACCAACTTTCTTGCATATCGTTATTTTATCATACAAACTTGTACCATGAATGTTTCTACCATTTTACACAATTTGCATATCGATAAAAGTTGTTACTTTTGGTAGTAAAAATTTGTTACAAAGACTTTGAAAAATACTTGGACTAGATTGAGTTTCTATAAGGTTCTCAAACTTCTTTCTCAGTTTTGCATTCTCCTGCTGCAAAACTTATGAAACTTGTTTTTAGAGTTTACGTTATCCGGACGTGCCTTTAGACATCCATGACAGTGTTTGTAGACCCAAGGAACTTGTTGTGGACTTCGGATTAGCTTGTGGTAACAATCTTTTTGTTTTTGAAGGACCCATGTGCGTCGTATCTTCAAAATGTTTGCTGCCATACTCTGTAAGGTTCGTTGCAATGCCTATATTCCACAGCAGAAGAGAATCTTCTCTATCGTATGCTTGAAACCGCATTTTGCATCTAAATAGAATTATTATACAATATATGATAATCCATTTTTCTGTAGTATTATAGACATGTTATAAATTTATAACACTTACAAGTTTTCGTGTTTGGAAAATCTGAAATGAATGAATTTCTTCCTTAAATGAAGAAAAATGTAGGAATAAGAAAAGTATAACAGAAAAGCAAGCACTGCGCAAAAGTCAATTGATGAAAAAACACGATAAGAAACACAAGAGAAACGAAGAACGATAAAATGAAAGAACATTAATTTCAATTAATTGAAACTCTGCTAAAGGAAATAGAAAAGAAAACTTTTCTTCAAATGCAAACCTCTAAGTAATTCCAATTCAGAAACATACGAACATACAGTTCTAATTTTCTAACAGGAATGATCGATCCAAAGTTAAAAAAGTACATACCATTGATCTCAAGTAAGTATGGAATTCCCGGTTTACGACTGTACCGAAGGCCATAAATGCTCATGTCAAAGATTTGTCGCTCACGTGTTCGGACTGGGGACAGCGAACCCTTTAAATTCCTAATATAGAATCTTCTCCTCTCCTCTCTCTTTCTCTCTCTCTCTCTCTCTCTCTCTCTTTCTCTCTCTCTCTCTCTCTCTCTCTCTCTCTCTAACAAGTGTTTTTCTTTCTACGTGTCGCCTCTTGTTGTACCTCTATTCTTTGTAACATGCGAGGACTATCTTGTAGAACTTCTTGCACAGTTGATCATAGCAATACTATCTTCACAATGCCTAATAGGACAAAGAAATTCTATAAATGGTGTGCAAATTAAGACCAATTGAATTTATTATTTTCTGCATACTTTGCATGTTGAAAATGAAAAAGGATGATTCAACCACTACGTATTAGATATGTTATCGCTATATTGTTAGTCGCTATAAGAACAGAGAAAGGTAGGCATCATTTTCATTTGAAGATCTTGAATAGTATACATACATCAGCAAAGCGTATACAAAAGTATACTTAAAAATACATGCTATAGTGGTTTAACTTTTTCTTAACGCATGATTCATTTTGGATTCTTACATTTTTACTCATCTTCTAATTTTAAGGAATTATTCGAACAAGCACCATTTTATATCCATTTTATGATCAGCTATTCATGCCGATAATTGAGGTAACTCTGACTAAACTTTTCTTAATTTATTTTTCATGACATTAGCAACCATCGGTGTTCTTGCAATTTGACCTGTTAGCTAATACATTATAGAAATTGTCAAACACTATAATACAATCAGAATATCGTGAAGTGATGTAATAAGTGACGGTAAGAGTACTAAACATTTTTTATTACATATAAATATGTTTTAAAACTGTAAAATACTATTCTTCTTCACGCTTGCAAGATTCATAAGATCAAGTAATATTTGAAATTCATACAAAGGGTATAGCCGGATAAGGTAGTCAAAAATGTTCTCGAGTCTAATGTTTTGACTGATGCGTCAGGATCACGCAGGCATCACGAGAAACCGTACTGGGTAATATCTCAACCCTGTATCTCAATCGGAAGGGTAGTTGTGGGGTAAAAACGGATCATCCGTTTTTTGGCCCATTTTCCTTAGTTAACGATGTTTAAAAATTCTAATAAAAATCTAACATGTGTAAAAAATTTAAACACATACTCTGCAATTCGTTTTAGATTTTCAAATTGAAAAACCTGCTTGTGAAAAATCAAAAACCTTGAAGAACTACAGATTTCACATGGAAGATCTAGAGTGACAGTTTTTATATTTTTACAGTACTTGTATATGGTTACAATAGTTGTGCATGAATTTTTATCTGATGGGCGTCGTTGTTAAAAAACATAAAAACTGATTTTTTCAACGTTTTTTCCGAGAAAAACAAACTTCACCCGAAAACTATTACATTTTATTAATTCTATAAGTGTATTAGGCACTAATAAACTTTTAGTATTTCACAGAAATAATTAAATAATGAAGGAACTTGATTATTATTGCTATTATGTGATGTATTACATCTACAAATATCGAAGATCATTTCAAGAGATCGGTTGGCTCAGCGTGTTAGGTGCTCGACAGTGAAAATATATTAATAGTATTATAGCGCATATTATAGTAATATATAATAGCGCCCGATATAAGTCTAGACCTCTTATATGTGATCAGTTCTTCTTTTTTTAGGTCTAAGTATACAACAATCAATAGTATGTTTGTAGAATTCTTTTAGGATCAGTATTTAATTATTTAAAAAATATTTTAAGGTAAAATGTGCATGAAAAATAATTTTGGAGCAATTGTTATTTCATTAATTCTTAGTTGTGCATCTTTTTTCTAATTCTGGTAGTATTTAATATTTTTCTGCAATAAATCTATACGTATGTTCCAGTTTCAAATATTCTGCTGCAGAAAAAGGTTTTCGAGATCCTCAATCTCACATGCAAAAACTCGATTTTGAAGTTTTGATACCAGCATTGAAGGGCACACGTAGTCAACTGACAACGGAAGTGTCTAATGCATCTCGTAAACTAAACAAAGTTCGATGGGTAGTTGAAGCAATTTACGGAATTATATGTATTATACACAATCTTCACCACTACTTAAACAATAAGCTTTCTCCTCAGAGTTAGTTCATATGTAAAAATTGCGTGTTCTCTAAGTAACCGATTTAATAAACGCTTAAATTCCAATGTAGCCCTACCCTCTACAATAATTAATAGAATCTTAATCGCATCTTAATTCTCAAATCTCCGCGATTTTTCACGATTGACAGAAAATTAGTTAAAAATACAATATACAGGATAGTTAGAAGTATAGTTAGAAATAAGAAAAGGAATTAATCAAATAAAAAAAGGAGGTAGACTTGTACCGGGAGCGCGAACCTAATATTAGCGTGTCCACAGTCGAACACCTAACATACTGAACCAACTGGGCTGATGCAATCATCTTCGATATTTCTAGATGTAATGGACTCGTACAGTAGCAATATTAATTAAGTTTCTTCATTGTTTAATTATTTCTGTGAAATGCTAAAGGTTTATCAATGCCTAATACATTTATAGAATTAATAGAATGTAATAATTTTAAGGTTAAGTTAGTTTTTTCGGAAAAAAAACGTCGAAAAAATCAGTTTTTATTTTTTTTTTTAACAACGGCACACATTAGATAAGACTATGAAAAAATTCATGGAGAACTATTATAACCATATGGCTATTGGTATATTGGTATATTGTAACCATACTTGTATATACAAGTACTGTAAAAATATAAAAATTGTCACTGTAAAACTTCCATGTGAAATCTGTATTTTTTCGATTTTGTGAGGTTTCTGTTTTTTATAAGGTTTTTTAATTTAAAAATCTGAAACGAATAATAGAGTGTGTGCTTAGGTTTTTCACAAGTCTCAGATTTTTATTAGAATTTTTAAACCTCGTTAACTAAGGAAAATAGGCCAAACAACGGATGATTTGTGTTTACTCCATAAGTACCCTCCCGATTGAGATACAGGATTGATATTGTACCCAATATGGTTTTTCATTATGTCCTATTGTCTGATGTAATACTATTGACCTATTGTAAGATAATGGAGAACAGATGTTTACAACCTCACCGCACACAAGGGAGTAACATACGAATGTGTTGTGTACGCAGTTCCAAATACTCCTATTTGTTTTAAATGATTTAATTCAATTAATTTAAAACTATCTTATTTTTGATAAATGTGAATTCCAAACCAATCGTTTGTGTAAATAGTGAATGATTTCCATTTGTACGCAGAGCGAAAAGAGTGAATAAAATTTTACTTTTTGACAATCTCAAGTGAGGTTAGAATTCATAGAATACACTTGCACATTTCAAGTGTATACTACTGCTTAGCAAGAGGAAATGCTTTGCGTGTGGTCAGTTTGGAGTAAATGAAAGAAAAGTAGTGTAGAGAAAGAGAAAATGTGCAGGATTTGGAAAAGGTGTGCAATGTATTTTTAGTTACTGCCGCAATGCTGTAAAAGCGTTTTAATAACGAACTAGTATAATTTTTTAAATTCATATTCACAGATAATATTGATATTGTGCAATTTCAGTACAGCGCATAGACTAGTGAACATTGTCGAGATGCATGTTAGATACGCGTTGTAACATTTCGTTGTGGTAATCATCCAGTCGAAAGAAGATTAAAAACAGCAGTTGAAACTGAGAATTCGTCAAAAGATTTAGAAAAAGTGATAACACTGTTCAACACGATTTTGGCCTTTTAATACCCACTAGGTGAACCTTGTAGAACGTGACTTCCCAAACACGAATCCGAAAACCGAATTGCTGTGTCACTCCCAGTTTTCGAAAAACACGAGGTTTTGTAAAGACGTGCGATTTTGAGCAAAAAGCTAGTATTACGCGGAAACTAAAAACGTCAGATAGGTCAATATTGGCTTAAAAGATAGAGGTTGGGTTCCTGAACATATCAGTATCGATATTTATAATATTTGATGCTTCTAAATAGTGTTAAATGGCTGTCAAAGTTTAAAAAAATACCCAAGTACGTGATTTCTACAACAACATTTTTGCATATTTATGAAAAGTTCTTTACCTGACACGAAAACTGACCACGGCATGTGATTCTGTAGACATTTCTGAAGAAGAAACTATCGAGAAAAAGTGTCGAAGCGATTTTAAAATCGTGTAAATTGAGAAAATATCTGTCGGCGACACGCGCACGGCGGTTTGCTGCCGCTTCGTCCATTGCTCGCTTATCTCGTCTCGTCAGTGCCGCAGCTATGCGTGATCAACGCCGACAGAGGCGTCTAATGGGGCATCCATTCTGTGTGAGTAACATTTGATTCTTTTTATAACATTTTACTATTCTATCTTTTTTTTATATTCATGTGCATACTAATCTCCGAACTATAAAGTACTATGACGTACTTTTTAATCATTTCTTTAATATACACTTTTTAATATTTCAAAACAATGGCTGTGATAAGAAACCGTACTTCTCCGCTTTTATTAAATTCTAAAAGACTAAATTTTCCTGTTCACAAGTATTGAACAAAAAACTTTTTGTACAATAACTTTTGATACAATAAAGGAGAATATATTCCGACATCGAACTTTTTTACAATATATTTTCTACATTAACAGAAAATAGATATAATAAAAGAGGTGACCGATATATTCGAAAGCGTGGAGATTAAAAAGGATATATGTATAAACGTTAAAAAAAACATTTAAATCCTCTTGTGCATCGGATATATTACAGGAAATATTAAATTCTACATATTTCCTCTTTTTACATTCAACATTAAACTTCAAAAATTTAGAAACAGTAACTTTCAATAGAATTGTTGTTCGTTGAAATTGATTAAAAAGTACGTCAGAGTACTTCATAGTTCGCACATGAATATAAAAAAAAAGATAGAACAGTAAAATGTTATAAAAAATATCAAATGTTACTCACACACAATGGGTGCCCCATTAGACGCCTCTGTCGGTGTTGATCACGCATAGCTGCGGCACTGACGAGACGAGATAAGCGAGCAATGGACGAAGCGGCAGCAAACCGCCGTGCGCGTGTCGCCGACAGATATTTTCTCAATTTACACGATTTTAAAATCGCTTCGACACTTTTTCTTGATAGTTTCTTCTTCAGAAATGTCTACAGAATCACATGCCGTGGTCAGTTTTCGTGTCAGGTAAAGAACTTTTCATAAATATGCCAAAATGTTGTGTAGAAATCACGTACTTGGGTATTTTTTTAAACTTTGGCAGCCATTTAACACTATTTAGAAGCATCAAATATTATAAATATCGATACTGATATGTTCAGGAACCCAACCTCTATCTTTTAAGCCAATATTGACCTATCTGACGTTTTTAGTTTCCGCGTAATACTAGCTTTTTGCTCAAAATCGCACGTCTTTACAAAACCTCGTGTTTTTCGAAAACTGGAGGTGATACAGCAATTCGGTTTTCGGATTCGTGTTTGGGAAGTCACGCTCTACATCGTTCACCAAGTGGGTATTAAAAGGCAGAAAGAAAGTTTTGATTTGTTGGACAGTATAATCATTGGTGACGTATTATGTAATAAGTGTATTAAATACGATTAATAATTATTATAATGTACGATTGAAGATACATATATAACTCACTTAAAGTAAGTACAAGTATTTGGAACTGCAGAAACAATATATCGATCGTGTACATATGTTAACCTCTTGTGTGGAGAGCGGTGGAAAAAATTGGTTTGTCTATATTTTTAGCTATGTGCCACGCTTTAAAAAATCTTTAAAACTTATATATTAAATAAGCATAAAACAATGTTAAAATTTTGAAAATATTAACGAGATATTTAAAATAATTCTCTATTCCGTAGAGCAAAGGAAATGGAGTTTAAATTACGTTCCACCCATTAACTATCCTAATAGTAGAAATACCAGATTAATATTTGACACACACACACGCACACACACGCACGCACGCACGCACGCACGCACGCACACACACACACACACACACACACACACACACACAGAGAGAGAGAGAGAGAGAGAGAGAGAGAGAGAGTTTTTTATGTGCCTATTTGCTGATATATGTGTACCAAGTTGAATTTGGTTTGAGGATACTTTTACCATGCTTATTCGGCTTCGGACGAAGCAAATTGAACGAAACGTGTTTTAGTGTTTCATTTAATTTAATTTCTTTTCCAAGCGTCTACTGTCTATTATATCATACATTTTTTTTAACTGTTCGAATCAGTTGGCTCAGTGGTCTAGGGGTATGATTCTCGCTTTGGGTGCGAGAGGTCCCGGGTTCAAATCCCGGCTGAGCCCAAATTTTTTTTATTATTTCAATTCGTAAAAACTAGTTACTACCATATTCAATTCGTAAAAATGTAAAAATACGTGTTATTGAAAAAAATTTAGAAATATTTACTTATGCATTATTTATAGGTCAACTACTTCTTAGTATTTCGTGTACTTTATATTACGAACGATAGTTTAATATTAATTGCTGCTAAATGTATAAGTTGAATATTACCATAAATTATTCGCTATTCTTCATTACTACTAATTTTAAAAAATATTTTAAATTCATAAATGTACTACATTTTTATTACTAGATAAACATCTGGACAACAGATAAACATTATGAACCTTTGTAAATGTTCATTTGATACATGTGTGTACGTACAAAACGATTGATTAGTGTTTATCGACCAATATACTACCTAATGAGAATTACGGACTTCGCTAAAATAATTGTGATTATTTATTTTTCTTAACTTTATGTGGATTATTTAAACTTTAATATTAATCCTTAAAATAATAACTCTTTTGTTACTAGAACGTAAATGACAATATTTATTCTTTATCATTTATAAAAATATCACAATAAAACAATATAGAATTAAATGAGTACGTATAATGTGTGGAAGAAAGCCGTGTCTACAACTGTGAACGACAAGCAGTCGTAAGCGGCTCAGTGGTCTAGGGGTATGATTCTCGCTTTGGGTGCGAGAGGTCCCGGGTTCAAATCCCGGCTGAGCCCAATTTTTTTTTTCATTTTTTTTTTACAATTATGTTTTAAAACTCGTGTTATTAACAGTTACGTATTAAATCATTTAATATTGGTATGTAGACATTTTTAAGAAAATTCTAAGAATTTCACAAACTTCTCTCACATGTGGAGTATTTTCTGTTACATCACTGTTTGCATTTATTTTCAAATTAATTATTATTTCTATTTGCTACGAAGAATACGTAATTGTATGAATCTTTTATCCACCGTGTTATTCACCTTTTAACATTTATCATATCACGTAGATTCACATGGGTATGTAATTTTGCTATAATAAATAATTTTTTTAGGTGTGGTATTTTAACTTCATATTATTTAAAATATGTAATTTATTGAATTTGCACATTTCATTTGTAATACTATTAATGTTCAATAAACAACCATTTTAGGATAGATAAATTAAAATACTCTTTATTCGGCACATAGTCGTAAATTTTACGAACAAAAGTCTCCGTTAGTACACAATCCATCAATTTCGAATAAATTTTAAGAATTTATACGTTGTAATGTTCGTTTTTACATCTATTGATGCTTATTTATTCGATTATTCATATGGTAACAAAAAAATGTTGCCTCCACAAAATAGAATACTGATACCTTTCGAAATTTTCCAACAACGTATGAAAAATTTGCTCATTTTCGAAAATGTGAGAGAGTAGTGCATGTGGGATCAAGGAATAGGATCTAATAATTTTCAGCAAATCGGGAAGACAAATGATTACATAGTTACTTTTCTATTGATTGTTTCAGGCCCAGTACAATGGCGGCTGAGGAGGGTACGCTGGGTGGTAGCCTCGGAGCAAAATTAAAATGTCCGACCCCGATATCGCGGTTAAGGGTGGAGAAGATAGAAGGTGGCCTGATGGTAGCTGGGGTCGTAATAGCTGCGAACTGTCAAATTGCTCTTCCGGCTTTTGGGTTTCTCTTCATGCTTGTTGGCGCTGTGCTCACTGGTTTGTATCTTCTTCCTTGTTGTTTTTGACTACTGTATAGTTTACCATACTAATACTCACTGTTCCACGTATATCGGTGCCCTTATGTTCTCGCGTTATTGTCCGCTAACACTCGACCGAAATAAGGAACCGAAGTGTTTTGATTTTAATGCTGTCACAAAAATGTTTTGATTTCGACATAGTTTCCTTTCTATCGACATTCAATCGAAGTTAATTCGTTTAAAACGTTATAGAAAAAGTGATGTAGCTAATAAAAGAAATAGCAGTGTTTATATAATGGCGTTTTAACATAATTTTGTATACTTCGACAAAATTCAATGAAATTTGTTTAAATATAATTTTATTAAATTTATTGCTTAGCGTCTCAAACATTTTACGAAAATCGAATATAACGGTGATAATATCTCAGGCAATGTGTTCTTTTTTGGGTTCCTATGTTGTTATATAGTTTCTTTTGTGAATTCGTATAACATATTTTTAGTAAACTACAATCTTTAACAATATATCGCATCGCAATATATCCTTACGAAGATCTTTATAAAATTGTCCACATGTAAAAATATTATTACACAATTATATGTGATTTTTTTTCTTGGAATTTGTAACTTGATTAAAATGCTCCTGTCCATCTGGTATTAACTGGACATAAGACGTAAGCTAAATTAAAAGTATACACATGTATCAATTTCATTTAATATATAGTAATATTAAGTGTTAGTTTGCGTATTACTTACACAACGATCCTCATTAATTAGACGGAAACAACACGCTAATCTAATACATATAATGCAGAGCTGAATATCATTGGTACGTCTATTTAATCTTGGTCAACGTAATGGTGTAAGTGTGCAGATGTTCGATCGATTTAATACAAAAGTAGTGCAAGTTATAATATTTAATTATCAGATAATGAGATATTAAATAAAAGATCTACGAAGCACAATAATATGGGCGGATGTTATGGTCGTTTTTTGCAAGCCGCGTTCAAATTACATTACAATTATTTTAATTAACGACGATTAAACCTTTGAGATCGGATATTAAACAAAACAGAGAAATATTGATGTACATCCCTTTGGCATTGAACGCTTATTTAATCCCTTAGGACAAGTTAGACTCGTGTTGAAGATTTTAAATAAAGTCTAACAAATATAAATATTATGCCTTAAATATTACTATATGCATAAAGGCAGTATCAAATATTGTAGCAGTATAAAACACATTAATTGTATTTTCTCTTCTGTAACATTTTTAGCGATTAAAATGTTATAATAACTTTAGTTACAAAGGAAATGGTATAGCAAGGGGTTAAAGAAGATAGTCGTGACTGTAGGATATCTGTAGTTCGTACATTATATTTCCGACACAGTGATTTTATGTCTATCTACATCAAAATTTTGAAAAAAATTTATTTTAAGCAGCCACTGTGTAAATTTTATCAACACATACGTTTTCTACAATAGTGGTTTTATGGCAAATATCCATAACAACGCTCCTCAGGCAACCATTTTGTACATTATGGATATGCACTCATAAATACGTTATGTGTGATACATAAATATGTTCCAGTAATGAAATTTAACGTATCAAGAACGTATATATTTCTGAGAATGCTTCTTCATTTACTTAAAAACATGATATTAAGAGGAAGATCTAATTTTAACTGTTACGTGATAAAGTAAATCTTTACTACAGATGATGTGAACGGTATCGCGTTTCATTACATATATTTATTACGTATAGTTTCACAGAAAGCGTGACGTTTGTAGTTCGTAAAATAATCTTATATAAAAATAATTGTATAACTATCGTGATGTTTAAAACACGAGACTTCTTTAAAATCGGTGCTGGTTTGTAATTGTTTGGAAATCACGTAATAGAATAAACAAAATGTCTTATTCAACACATAAAAATTTCGTTGCAACGCCTATTTGGAGGAAAAAATTCCTATGCGGTATAATTTGTAGATTATACTATTATCCTTTAGAAATATGTATGTTCGTCTGCTCGTATCGAAATGTGAAATGATAACAAGTAAATGAAAATCAGTGTTCGGTAACATCGGCACTTCTTATGCAGATCTGATTGCTTCTAACTTATTTAATGGTGAAATAATTACGAATCGAATTATTTTTACATATGAATACATATAAGCTTGAGTAATGCAACGTGAACACATAACATAGGAGGAAGTAGTATTCCCAGAAGCCTTAACGTATTACATCACGAGAAGATCATACGAAAGTATTATTCAACTCCTTTAGCATACATCGCTTAGGTATCTGTGTTACGTAAAGTGTTCTTCCTCTGAATTAAATATCTCAGTTGCTTCGAAAATTTTGCTACAGAACAATTTTAAGGTTTACACGTTGCATATTTATTTGCCAAAATTAATGGAACTCGTTAATCAGACGTTACTTAAAATACGTATTATATTGTAACTAAAAAATACGAAACTATCGTATAATTAGAACAAGTAGCTGAATTGTGTAAAAAAATGTTTGCACTGTTTGCAAACAGCTGTTACAATGTCAGTTTTAATTTATTAAAACTGTTTTCTGCGAGCTTTTCTTTGGCAGTGGTTCTTGTCTTAGATACTATTCGATACAATTGGGTTTGGTGGATCAGTTGCGAAAAAATGTTATCGCTAATCAATGTTGCACTTTCCACTTACAATAAATTATCTAAAGACTACTGTTTCATTTGGAATTTCAGTCTATCAGTGCTCTCGGTGACTGTTCAATTATAAATAACAAAAATCGTTAAAAATTATTTAACACTAGCAATAAGCATTATTAACTAACGGCAACAGTTTTCGAGTTGGTACGTTACCGAAGAAAAACTTTTAAAAAAGCTAGTACTTAAAATTATGGAATTTTGCGTATTTCTTAATTTTGAAATATATCTATCCATTTTTTGAGGTCGTTCTAGAAAGTGGAAGGATGCATGATACGGAACGTGTAAAACGCGTCGTAATATTACTATATTTAGGCATCAATGATACTAACACGTGTTTCGCAACGATGAGAATAATTTTCCATAGATAGATACACGTTTTGCGCTGATCTGACAGAAGCCTCTGTTGTATTCTCGGAATTTGATTAGTAATGTCGGATAGGAAACCTTGTGTATCTAACAATAAGCTAAGTAAGTCAAGCTGCCAGTGGATGCTCGAATGACGAAGTTACAAGACGCGATCGATTCCTCGAAAGTTACTGCATCGATAAGCGCGCACGATGGAAAAATAATAGACTTCATCGAACACAACAAAACCACTGTGAGAAGACGAGCGTTGAACGTGATATTAACGTGAAGTAGGAGTACATTTATATTTATCTACTGTATAATTTGTAATTACTTTTTAACTTATCGTGTATCCACGGCTGGTCGAAGCTGTGAATTTCGAACTTCATTTAGTCCGTAAGATTAAATCTACTTACATCTGTGTACGATTATTATCTTTATCATATACACACGCATGTACAGTGTCGCAGAAAAGTATACGGGCAGTTTTAATTTTTAAGAATACACTATACCATATACGAATAAATTCTTCTACGAATACGTATAGATTTACCGCATTCTGGTAGTGTAACATTCGATAATTCAATTATTTAAATCCTTCAAATCTATTAAACTGTTAATGTTAAGTAATTAAAAATAATCTACAGTAGTAAACAGAGCGCGTTGGCTAATGGAAACGAACATTAAAACAATTTTATTGGAAGCTGTTACGACGCAAAGGTAGCTTGTAAAACGCTAGCGAGCAAGATATACACGTGTTGTACGGTGAACCTTCTCTGCGGCAGTATCGTACTTCTTTATATATATGTATCAAACGATAAAAGCACAACACTTCGTTGGCGAAATTTATGTCTTGTATTAAATCTTGACTGACTCTTTAGATATCAATAAATTTGTTACGAATAGGACTACAAACATGGCTAAATGAAAATATTTAAACGAATCTCGTGATTTTCATAAAATGGCTTCTTTGAAATAGAACAAGTTATATAAATAAATAACAATCTTTGCTGTAACATTATATCTTTTACAGAGTTCTTCTAAGCAAGTGTGAATAATTATTGGAATTAGATTCAATCGTGAAAACGAATCGCTCTAAATACGAAGTCGAATGTGTAATATTTCATTGAAACAATTATGTTTTTAATGTCTCTTTCAACATCCGTACTGTATAATAATAAACTTTTCGATGCACCGCTGGATTCACTTGCTATTAGTCATAAAAATGTATCGAGTCCCCATTACCGTAGCAGCGTTAACAATAAGACGTTATCTTTGTATCTACTAACGTTAACGTAAGAAAAACGATTAGTTGTATTCGGGAACGTTGAAAAATGTAAGCAGCCGAGAAATGTCGGATCGCAACATTCATTGTGCACGAAGGTTAGTTTCTGTAGATCTTTGACCGCTTATGTGCCTGCATATTTTATTCTACATTATCATTATAAAATGAAACACGCAAAAGCTGAAAAATTCGATACGATATCGGTATACTAGAAGTTAGAAAATTGCTGCAATGCAAGCAAAGCGTTTGTACGCACGAACAATTACTTAAAATATATTTTCTACATTTTATTAATTTTTCGACATAAGTAAGTTACATTTATAACTTTATAAAAAAAGAAGTTGATCTTCATGTAACCTTCACGCATCCACTCACAAAAAAACTAATAACGCCAGAACATGCTTCACTCGATATCATTTCCTGTAAAAATCTTTTTACTACGAGTAATAGTATTGACCGGATCTAGATATCAAAATCGGATAAGACACCCTATGTGGTGTTTCAATTTCCATCCAAAGTATCATGAAACTTACACAAGCTTATATTGTGCGTTTCGGTGTAAGATTTTTCAAATCTACAGACTTCGCGATTACAACATAGTTTCGGTATAGTATGTATGTCCTCGAATATTTTATAGATATATTCTATTTTTTTCATAGCTGTTTTTGTCGTGTCATGATATTGCGGTCAAGACGTAGTTCGAAACGAAGTATTTATTCTAGTGATTAATGTTTCCTTAATGTCGGCGAAGTCGTTCACGTTACGTTTCTTTATTCTTACATCCCTCGGACTATACGTTTCTCACTGTTGTTTCTGAGAAACGAGCGAATAGAAGCTAGATACGAGGTGGAACGTTTACTTCGCTGAATAATATTTGCAACGAAATTTTGTAAATATGAACGTTCAACCTTAATGCACTTGTTTTAAGGAACACTTTTCCCTCAATGAAGATTTTTTTACGAATACAAGGGGGAGAGAGAGAGAGAGAGAGAGAGAGAGAGAGAGAGAGAGAGAGAGAGAATCGTACAGCAGTGTTATTATCGCAATCGTACAAATTATCCCAAGTGTCCATTGTACGTGTACAATGTAAGTACGTTGTAAGTGTCCATTACCGTGTACCAAATTCAAATAAAATATGTATTGAATATCGGGAATGTGACTCGCCGAAGTATCTGAACCATTCATTTTCAAAAGAACACATCGTTATGCATCTTGTTCCAATCCAGGATTCTGATATTTGCAGCAACGTTTTCAAGGCCAATAGAGTCAGCCTTGATCCTGAAAATTTTCCAGTGGTAACTTCGGTTACGTTGCGTGAAGTATTTTGCGAAACTACACCATCGTTAACAGAAATTACGTTATTCTGCAATATGATAATGTCGGACTTCGTGTTGTCGCAACGTAGAAGCATGTAAAGAAACTTGATCGCAAAGTACTATCCCATTCACCATATTCGCCCGATATTGTGTTATTTCATTACTATTTGTTTAGGTACAGTGGCTCACGAAAGTATTCGAACATTCTTTAAATTTAAATAACTTTTCTAAGATTGAACCAAACGCCTTGACCTTTCTCGAGCAATTGGATGCATCGATTTGCTAAATGATATGCGAAAAGGATTTTTAAGTAGTTGCTATTCGTATGAATTACATGAAAAATAAGAAAAGGGACTTTTTAAATATTTTTTATTTGAGTGACGTACTAAAAATTTTAAAGACGCATACTGTAAATCGGTGTTAGTAATAACATGCAGAAAAATTCATCGGAATCGATCGACGTACACACTAGCTACATGTCATCGACAATGGTGAAAATCGCAATTTTTCGCGATTATTGGTCAGTTTCTACTTAAACTCCACAAATTCTTACATCTTTACATTAAATCTGCGTCACATGATATCGATGAATTGTCCAGCACGCGTATAACTAACACAAGTCTGCAAAACACATATTTTAAATTTTCATTACGAGTTGAAATTAAAATGTTTTAAAAAATGGCTTTTTTATTTTATCACGTAATTTCTACCAATTAATGTTTCTGGTTGCTCCAGAAAATTCAAGTAGGTTGGTGCAATTTTTAAAATGTTCTTTAGATCTAAAGAGTGTCCACATATTTTCGTAAGCTATTATAGCTTACGAAAAGCTACTCTCTAAAAATGAAAAGTTTCACAATGTTATCACGGTTGAAATTCGTCTTGAATCATATTTTTCATCGTAACATTTTCCAGTGTTTTACAAGAGGCAACTTGAAAATTAACAAATAAATGTATAGTCGACTAAAAAGCAACTGCAACAAATTAGATTCTTATGTGTTCTCCGTATATCTAACAGTTAATTTTGTTAAAGGTATCCCTAATGAAATTGACGATAAAAACATAGACTAAGCATACTACGATTGCTGCAACGCATAGTGTGACTGATCTACTTATTTGACATAAGTTTAAGTAGGGACCTAAGGTGAAAGCTTCTATCGTAACACATCTGTAATATTGTTTAATACGTCTATTATTATTAAAACAACCTACACCATAGTATACAGCAAATATCATTTAAAATCCTGTAGGATAATAATTCAAGATATTTATTTATAATAATACGAGTTTTAGTATATATTACTGTACTGTAAACATTTTATTTGTGCAAGGTAAATTAAGCGTACGTTAAAATATTGTTACTTATTGAAATATGGATTGTAATTCATCGATAGTGCGGTATCTACATCGAATAGCAAGGAAGAAGCCCTAAAATTCATTCATCAAGAAAAAGAGACAACATATCTCTATCTTCCAATAATGCTTTGCAAATTCTTCGTTTAACAATTAATAACCAACGTTTCGTATAATTCGTAATAGCAATAACAGAACGTGCCGAAAGTAAACGCTACCAGTATTCGTAAACACACTGTATATGATCCACATAATGCTCACTGTTCATTCAAAAGTTATATACCTTTCGTCGCGCCTGTTAATATTGAATATAAATACAAGCACTTTAAAACCAGTTAATTCGGAATTTTATTTTAAGGAGAATAGATATGTAGCTTCTTTTCAAGTTATTTTTCCATCGTTGAAACGACAAATTAACGCTAAAAACATTGTTTTTCAGCTGGATTGTTTTTGCATGTTTTTGTTATGCAAACAAGCAGCGATCCGCGCACACATTGATTACAAACTGATATGTCCTGACAACTTTAAGAGAAACATGAGACTTCATGATTTAGAATGCGCATGTACGTAAGGTAAAAGATCTAAAACTCTTGTCCGCGGGTGCCATAAGAATCGTATCGCTTGCAAATTGAAAAATGAATCGCTTAAGACCGTGCTTGTCCCATACTAGAATTTGAGAACCACTTTCGAGGTGATCGAACCTTAGGATGGCGATGTAGCGTTTATGTCACGAAGCGAATAAGAAGAAGAAGAAGAAGAAGCTAAAGAAAAAACATAAGAAGAAAGGTTGGACTGTTCACCAGCAGGCAACAGCTGGTCGTTTACTTGTTAGCCAGAGTTTCTCGAATACGAGTCTGGGCGGTTTTTACCAACCGATTTAATAAAATCGGTCAGTCCTTCCCAATACACTTCGTTACTCTTTTTCTTGCTCTCGACATTCTCGATGAGACCGGTCCCGTAGTTCATTTCCCTTTCGTTCCATGTCATCCGTTGGCAAAACAGCTATTACATACCAAATCAACTACTAGACAAATATTCTGTGAAATTACAAAAATTTTGGTTCCTCTAATTTCTTCCCTGGCCGAACTCAACGAAGTTGGTCACGAATGATGATAAAACATAAATAGACGGCAGATTTTCTGTATTAGTTGTCATTCGTTAAACGCTGTGTCAGTCCCTGAGGACTAACGGTATCAAATTTACAAATTATTATGTTGTATATAATTCATATAATATTAAGAAATATTCACATCATTTTAAAAAACTCGACTGAAACAGAAAAGCACAAATAGGGTAAGCGAGTCTTTTCCTTATGCACACTTGTATTCTTTCTGTTTAAAGTTAAATAAAATGTGACGTGGCAGCTAGGCAAAATAGCTCCGCCTTCAACGTATTAAGAATGTAGCTATTGGTATCATATCTGACGGAAAACAATCGTCGCTATTGTTATCACATTTTTATTAAACACCAAGGAAAATTATTTACACAATATAGCACTTACGTACAGTATAATTTAATATTTTTGTAAATAATCTTTAAATGTATACTTTAATTTGAGAAATCAATTAATTAATTGAAAAATAAAAATCGATTAGTTCACATCTAAGAACGTAAATATTTGCAATTATTTTTACAATGTTTATTTTATTACAATTTTGTAATAACATATTTATCATGACCGAATACCAAACAATAGAATAATCTCGCAATTACAAATAAGATTTGTTTGTTACATCCGAACATTCCTTTTTTTTTGCATAACGTAAATTCTGTAAGATGGCCTCGCAATCGGTTATGCGATACATTCAGTGCATCAAACGCAAAGTCAAGCTCATTTGTATTGTAACAGTATGTTATTTGATATGAAAGATATAATCAAAGAATCACGTTTTACAAGTTTGTCTAATCGTTGTTACACCTTCTTTTTATGTATTTCATGAAAAGCTTGCGATACCACTCCAAGTCATTTTGCTTCAGCTTTAATCTTATGAAATAAATAAATGAATTTCCCATAAATTATAAATCAATACATATATTACTATGTATTGTAATTTTGTGATTTTCTACTTTTGAAAGTGCGTTTGAACGGATCTTTGGTAATACATTTTGAGCCATCCAAAAATAATAATTAGTTACTAGGCATGAGTAGAAGTCCATTTGTAGAATGACCCTTAAGTTGGTGTAAAAGTAATCACAGTTTTGAATTGTCAATTGCAAAGCAGAATCTACGGTATATCAAGTAATTGTACCAGACAATGTTTTTTAAGTTATTGTTAAGAAATACATTTTTTGGTTTCTCCTGTGGTTTGTTCATAGTACTCGTCCATAGTAAAATATAACTGTACTTTATATTTTTATACATGAATATGCTATACTATGCAAGTAAATAGAAGTAGAATTTTCAATTTTACAATCAACTGGAGTTATTCGAGCTACATTTTTCATTTCATCTTTAATCGCCTCACGCAGGTTGTGGTTCAAATGTTTAGTCATAAATATTATTAATCGCGAGTAATTCAAATTTTTTTATTAACTCTTTGCGGACGGAGCCGCTCGACGGGCGAGCGTCGCTGTGGACGACAGGTATTGGAGCGCGCAGTAAAGAAAATGTTCACGTCGCATATTTGCGTTATAAAAACTAAAGCTTTAGTCAAATAACTTTTTCATAAAATCCAATAAAATCATAAACAAACAAATTTAATCGTGTTTACATATGAGATGTTTGATATTTGTGCTTTGTATGATATAGTTCGAAACAATCATCTATGTGCAAGGCCGGCCTAGCTGAACAAGTAGCACAATAATATGTCGATTCTCTCCTTCCATGTTTTACTTTTCGCTTAGAGCATACGACACAATATTTACTTCTTCCTGTCTCGTCTCGCCTGACAATGTGTAAAAGGCCGTTGAGCCTTTCTGCTGTTCCAGAAGTCGAAGCAGGCTTGGGATCAGCATCTTGAAAATCTCCAATCTCCAATCAATTGATCTACCAAGTGACAAGTGAAAATTGTAAATGGGATAACTTTTTTATATTGTATTTCTTGTAATGTTCCTGATATAATAGATAGGAATTTATCACTGAAACTTCCAATCCCCAAAAAAATAATTTTCGCCACCATTTTTGAGACTTTCTCACGAAACAGCACGTGCCTGTGTACTGGTCTGCTTTATCTACCCCGCCCATATATTTATTATAATTTATAACCACATCTGGCTTCACAATATCAGTTCTTCCTTCTTTGCGTGACCTTTTAGTGACGGTTTTCGAATATGAGGTAGCATAGGTGCTGAGCATGGTCACAATACGCTTGTCTCTCTAAGCCAATAACACTGTCCAACACCAAAAAAATTTTGCCATTCCTGTTGAGTGATTCTTATACACTTTGTCATTCTAAAACCGAATTGGCACGTAGAATTGCTCCATCACGCAACGTTTTCGAAAAATATTGATTTTTGTAAAAATGCATAATTTTGATAAAAAATGACGTGGTACGAAAAAACTAAACACGCGAGAAAGTTCAACTTTGAGTCAGGAGATAGAGGGAGGGGACTCTCTTCTACACATCCATATAGCCAATTATATTTTTATGTACTCCCTAATAGTTGTGAATGGTTGTTAAAGTTTGAAACTGTGCTGACGCGGGTAC
The DNA here is from genome assembly GCA_028453745.1 of Agapostemon virescens. Classification (NCBI taxonomy): domain Eukaryota; kingdom Metazoa; phylum Arthropoda; class Insecta; order Hymenoptera; family Halictidae; genus Agapostemon; species Agapostemon virescens. The sequence continues at coordinate 280,875 of CM052089.1, forward strand.
TTTATACGCTCTATTTTTGT
>CM052089.1:281294-291961 GCA_028453745.1 Agapostemon virescens
AGTTTGAAACTGTGCTGACGCGGGTACTTTATACGCTCTATTTTTGTATTTATGTCAAAAATCCTTTATCTAGCAGAAATTTACTATTTCATATATATTACACCAGACATTTCTGGTAAAGAAACCATTCACGAAAAGTATTTGCTTCCCTTAATATACGAGAAGGATCAGAAAATATTCATTGACAGCTAGATAAACACAAAAATAGAGCGTATAAAGTACCCGCGTCAGCACAGTTTCAAACTTTAACAACCATTCACAACTATTAGGGGTACATAAAAATATAATTGGCTATATGGATGTGTAGAGGAGAGTCCCCTCCCTCTATCTCCTGACTCAAAGTTGAACTTTCTCGCGTGTTTAGTTTTTGCGTCAAAAAATCAATATTTTTCGAAAACGTTGCGTGATGGAGCAATTCTACGTGCGGATTTGGTTTTAGAATGACAAAGTGTATAAGAATCACCCAACAGGTATTGCAAAACTTGAAAAAAGTTTTATTTTGTTGGACAGTGTAATAGTAAATCTTTCCGTCTGTAGGCAATGATTTCATGTTTTGCAATATTTGGATTTTTATTTCATGTGGAATAAATTTCCTATTCGTCTATTGGCGTCTGCAAAAACATAAATACGGATACCCCACTTGGTTGGTTTTTGAGGATTGTACGTAATAAAACTTATTCGCCCTTTGAATTTGACGATTGATTCATTCACTGATAACTCCACCCCGGGTACAAAATTTTCACGACATTTACTGTCAATGTAATCTAAAAAATTGCTAATTTTTTTCGTCTTTGTTGTCATGTTTCGCATACCTTCAATATTTTCATTTGTGTGAAGCCTCTAAAATACTTGTAAGAATCGGTCTCTCCTGAATATTTCGGCAAAGTATGGGGTCCTACATTTCTTGTCTGTGGTCCAATAATCCTTCAGGCTTGGAAGTGGCGTTGTCCCCATAAGCAATATTATGCCGAGAAATGCTCGCATTTCTTTTGGTGTGACATTAGTCCATGTACGCCATGTGGACCGCGTTTTTAGATGTTTTCCTCATAACATATGATTTGCGTACCGATTAGTCTCCTCAACTATTTTCCTGATCAACTCATCGGTAAAGAACGAGTTGAATAAATCTAATGGTTCTGTATAAGTTGAATTTAGTTGTGAACCAGGGGATCGTGATCCAGATCTAAATTGTATTTTTTGTGGAATGATATCGTGATTTGTGACATTCGTCCATTCGTTATCACTACTACTATCACTTTCCTGAATATTCATTTCTTCGTTACTGCTACTATCACTGCCCACATTGAAACGCCTGCGAGCATTCCTTGTTGCAAGGATTTCACTTCCACTGGATGAAGCAATGTCATCTTCTGTGTTGTCAGATTCAAACTGAAACTCATCGGTACTGTCACTATTGAACGCATCGTCTTTGGATCTTTTAGCCATCGTGTGTAGGATGTTGTAAGATATAAAATGTGTGGAAAACTTTGCTAGTTTCTCTGGTAGTGACACTGAAAGACTGACTCGACAAACTGAAATTTGTTCTAATCCTACCATTGTCTCGCATCTTAAGTTTACACTATACATGATCGCGCCGAATGGTGATGATGATGCGAGACTTGTTCGGGATGGGTTACTAGTGAAATGGATCTGATCACCAGGATTAACTTTGTAGAAAACGAGTGGAACCAAACTTTATTTACAATATGTGAACTTTAGTGGACTGTATAATGATAGGTGAGACTTAGCGCGATTTGAAATATTACAAGAGTATTCTTGTCTAAAGACCGTAAGATCTGAACCGTAATTCAGTGCCGTTAGAGAAGTGTATGACTTCGGTAACGTTTGTTAATCTTGCTAATCTGACGCGCGCTTGCCGAACACCGGTATTTAAGTTCAATCGTCAAATGGGTGTGACTAGACTTGACCAATGAACAACAGATATTTTCTGGAAGGCCGTGACAATTTTGAAGGGCAGTCGCCGCCCACGTTGGTCGAAGAAAATGGTGAAAGAGAGAGACGTAACTTTCGGCAAGCCGCGTTGACGGAAAACAAGAGACAGGCCGCGCAGCGCAGGTAAGGCCCGTCCGGTAACGCATGACAAAGAGACTCTTGAAGCGGGCGAGGAGACGGCAATTTCGGAGGTAACTCTGGAGGTGCACGTGTAAAACAGTTGTTAACAATAAACCGCTTCCCGAGTCCTAATCCCCAAGGCGAGGATTTTTACGTTCCCGGTTGTAAATAGCAAAATCCCGTTCTCGGCACATTTGTTCGCCAAATGTGCGAGACGGACAATTCTGTTGCAAAACTAATACAGTGACCCTCGATGGTCACGCAGACACCATTCTCGGCACATTTGTTCGCCAAATGTGCGAGACGGACAATTCTGTTGCAAACTAATAAAGTGACCCTCGATGGTCACGCAGACAATACAGAAGATAAGACTTCATCGCTACAAAGCCGCTAATTTCATTGAGATGCAACTTGACTTCTTAGGCTAGTATACCCATGCGTATCTTATCGTTTAGGATGTCAGTGAATTCATTACATTTGACTTTTTACAGGTATTTTATACATTTACTTTTAATTTTATACTTTTACTTTATACATTTATATACATTTTGAAAGTTAGATGTCTTTCTTAACATTCTTCGCTTTTCCGCAGCCGCTTGTTCTACGTGCATGTTTACTATGGCTAACAGAAGAAAGAACAATGATATTTTTCAGTTTATTTCGATTGACTTCTGGAAAAATTACTTTTGAAAAAAACAATGTGGTTAGGGATACAATCTAATTTTCGAAGCTTGCAATTATTTCTCGTTCTTTTACGTATTAGTACTTTTACGTATCATCATGAACATTGTAATGTAATCATAGATTTACTTGTTATAGCTACGAAAAGTCGCATACAAGTACAAATATGGGCTATAGTCTATGTCTCTTTCGCTGTGTTTTCTTTGGCTATTATAAAATCATCTGATCCAACTGCTTCTTTCCATATATGAAAATGTCATATATGTAATGATTATTATTAAACAATTGAAACAAAGCAATTCGAAAAAATACGTATTTCTTATTTTGGTCCATAAATTATACTGGGGAAGTGTGGGGGAAGAAGCTAAAAAAAATTTAGAAAGAAACATTTTTCAAGAGTAAGTAAGGGCCATCGAAGTGTACACCATACTGTAGAAAACGAAAGAATACAATTTTACTATAATATAGAATACTTTCCAGTTTTGTCGATTCCTAAGACATTCGTACCAAATGATATCAGTTACTCACTTTCTCTACTGTTTCCGCTAATACAGAATGAATATCGGTGATAAAATCCAGATGAACAAATATTTTTGTAACGTCGATTGGCAGTCTTAAATTTGACGATCTTCGTGTCGATGTACATGGCAATTCACAGTGCGTCGCTTAAATATTGTGTTTAAACTATTCGTGTTCCATGATGCGGTTAGCCTTGTAGTCGACAAGGGTTTGTATATTTTTGATAGATACGCAAGATAGATAGATATCAGATAGATACGCAAGGCCGTTAGGTCTTCTTAGAGAGGTAGGGATGCTTCGATTGTTCCGACGATTTAGTCAAGACTGTATTTAAGTGATAAGCACTCGAAAAACTAGTTTTTACCGATGTGTATATTTAATATATGGATAACAGATAACAATCGGTTTAACAACAATTTGAAAATGTGAACATTGTGGAAGATTAGCAGGCAGACACGACACTTATTTTATTAATACCAACGTTTTATTCACGGAAGCGTGTGCCATGTGGCGATGGCGTGAACAGACAGGAGAAGAGCGGTTAGGTACATGTAAAGATAAGATAGATGGCGCAAGGGTGCGCGGTTTTAGGGCTAATTTTCAACAAACATCGAATTAGATATTGTTTTGCGCTGGTTCTTTATTGTTCATTTATTCGGCGAAATTCAAGATTTCGAAGTATCGATGATCAGCGTTTCGTTCCGTTATGGTTGAAACTCATATGTGTAGTTTTTCGTTTGATTTATACAGGGTGTTTAAAACTTTAAACTGGCTATCTAAATAACTTGGCTGCTATTGGTGATAGGAAAAAAAAAGCATCAGGCCAAAATTATTTGGTATCGAGGAGACTAATCATCCGATGTTACTAGTTTTTTTATAGGAGGAGGTGTCAATGAAATATGGAGGTCATCTCGGTTTTTTTAAATAGAACGATATGTTTTTTCACTTACATTCTCATAAAGTATTTCAAGACGAATACAGTGACTTATTGGAAAGGTTATTCGTGGTCTGGGTTAAGCCCTGAGTTAATTCCTTTCGAGTGTAAACTCTGCGTAACAATTAAAGACTGCGACGTTATCCGATTATATTGTATTGTTGGAGGCGTAATAATAATTATTGCCACGAGATAACTCTCGTATACAAAAATGTATGCTTGAGTGCTCTTCGAAAGTTATTTATTTGTATTACATTTAAAAAAAACACTACAAAGCATATTATCCGCGCTTATCGACAGATGGCGCAAACGTATTATTTCTAATGAAGAATATTTTGAGCATTGCTTACATTAAAAATCATTTAATGAGAACATCTCAATAATCGTTACTTTTGCTTCGATATACACTTCACAGATTGTTACAAATACCGAGAGGGACAATGTCGACTCGCTTGGTCAGCCAGGGCATCGGTTCCTCGAAAACGTTGCCTGGAGACCTTGGTACAAGATGCCCCAAAACTGTTCTGGTCCCTACCCTCGAAGGAGGGTAGTTTTTGTGATTATTGTAAGAAACTTTTTCCTTTGCGAAAATATCATACGTGGCTTCGTTTCTGAGTTATTAACGAAGAATGTCGGCCAATCGGAACAAAGCTACAGATAACAGATTCCGAATTGGCGCACCGTGACGACCATTTCTACCGGCAATGAGCGGCGGCGTTGCTAGCGCGACCTATTCGAAATGTGTGCAACAGAAATAGCAGCAATTTATTGAAATAAAACTTGCATATTTTACCGTAAATGCATATGTGTGTTGCGAATTCCTTTGTGGCGACGTACTTCGAGTGTTGCAGAGAAGAGAGGGTGTCCGGTTGCTCCAGCACGACGGGCCGATTCCGTGGGTCCGTAACGGAAACGATGCTCGGCCGTCTGGCTTTTTTTTCTGCGGCACATAGCACTCGAAGAAAATACAAACATTGGCGATATCGAGGAAATGGTCCTCGCCTCGAAATGCGTTCGAGGGGAGACGACATTCAGAATGTCTCGAACAGTCGTCTAATGAAGACGCTATTCCGCTACGTTGCGGAGTAAATAAAATACATAGAACGACAACGTGTTGTTTCTTTATCCTCCACGTACTTCACCACACCTTATACGACAATATCAAATTATTTTTATCTAATGCTGAAAAATAATAGCGCGTATGCTGACCCGAGTTACAGCTGTCCTCATATTAATCCTTTTAGTGCCGAGCGAAAGTATCGTACCTATACGAAGAATACCGGGATAATTTACCGAATTTGCTAAGGTTTGGTAATTAGCCGAAAAAACCGAACTAAGAATAATATTTACGAAATTCAAAAACCAGCATATTACGTGTTACGAGCCGAGGACCATGCGGCTTTGCGTGGCCGGAGGTTGATTATGACTTTGAAAAATATATGTGTAGGGAGTCGTGGACTAACCGAAACGTCTTTCAGAACCGGGTCGCTACATTAGGTTTGGTAGGAGAGTCGTGGACTAACCGAAACGTTTTTCAGAACCGGGTCGCCACATTAGGTGTATAGGGATAGGGTTGAAAAGGTTTTTGGTTGCCTCGTAACTTTATGAATTTAAATGAAGATACACCTCGAGCGGCAAAGATGTATCCTCGTGGGTTTTACCAACTACTAGTTATGAATTAGGAGGTGGAACAATTGAATTGAGAAACAAAGACTGGTAAAAGATAGTATATTACAAGCTAAGTTCTATACAATTGTGCAAGTGAATGTGTGTGTTGCATGGATGCTAGATCCAGCTCTCAGTTTTTCGCACTGAGTGTACGGGGGGGCTGCTTAACCTCGTTACAATACGTACTCGGTTTATTTCTGCTCGACAGAGAATTTAACTCGATCTTGCTATAACGTTTCTAGTCGAAGGTTGACGTGAAACTAGCCCCCGATTTCTGGGTCCGTCCGAGCCCTTTATATACCCGGATTTTCCGCAAAAATCGGTAGTGGGGGTGGCCGTATATGCGGTGATTTCCAAAAATTCGTAGGATAGAATTGGTAGTGGGGGTGGCCACATGTGCCGTGGTCTCCGGGAAACTCGTCTGAGTAACCTCTTCGGTGCGTCAGACTTACAATAAACGGACCCACCGTATGGGCCAGCTGGCGTACACTCTCGAGAAGAGCAAGAAAATACGTCGGAGAAAACGCCGTACGCTACATACGAAATAAAGAAAGAATAAAGTAATGCGAATTGTATTTCGATATTTGTTGAAAACCATACGAATAACATAAAGCATTATGAAAAACATAGAAATGAGTTTCTCTTCTACAAACAATATTTTCACATAAAAATAATCATCGTTTGATTAATTCATTTTACATTATATTTTCGTAATTCGCATTGCCAAAATTTAGTGATTCGATTCCTTGAGGATCTGACCACGAAGTGGGGCAGCCAAAACTACTGCTGGTAAGCGGACTGTGTCGAACATTAGAACCTTCATAGAGCAAACCTTATTTTCTAACAAGTTAAACCCCAAAAATAATTTTTTTAATTCTTTCGCAATGAAATTAGACCATTCATAACGTTTTATAAATTTATTTTGAGATAGAGTTCGCTCGCAATGCGAATAGTAATGCGCTATTGAATACGCAACGATATATCGACGTTGGCACTTTTTGCAAGTGTTGCGAACGACGATATATCACCGTTCGGCACTAGAAGGCTTAAATAATTATATTCTAACAACAACTTACTAGATCACCGATTATTCCACATCTACGCGTTCTCATGTTTTCACTTTTTATCCGCCGGGTATACCTTTGTTTTCTATCCTATACATTTTCGAATTACAGTTTTAGCACTACAACTAACGTAATAGGTTAATGTGACTATAAAGAAAGTTCGATCAATTCAAATGTTTGCTCTATGTAGATAGAGATTTAATAACGGTAGAGCTGGAGCCGACGTCTAGCTGAACATGCCATGTTTGACGTTAATGTGTCCATTAAAAAAGATATACATTGTTGTGTTACGTTATTAGACGCCTCAGGAAACATCTTCAAAGATTCGTAGTTAATAAAATTTAATTTGAATAACTTTCCGAATTAATGTTTCGAATAGAATGTACGTATAAGATTAAGCTACTCTCGAATGACGAATAAATTTTTATTCGAAGAATCGTAAGCCTGTGTCGCAAAGAATTTTTAAAAATCTTAAAATCTGTGGTACTATTCTCTCAAACACATATGAACGTGCGCGAAAATCTTATTTCCTTAAATCGGTGTATAACTTTAGTTGTAAAATTAAAAAATATTTTATCGAAATTTATTTTTCGGATTTATTTTCAGAAATGATCATGCGACATATTGAGATATTGAAATAGGCTTACAGGGAATACCACAGATAAAAAGATGCATCGATTGTCTATATCGCCCTTATGTGACACACGCGGTTCGTACGGCACTCGTCTGATGGTGATCAGCACCTGTGGTTGTGTGGAGGACAAAACGCGCGCGCCGGGAGCCTGCGGACTTCTACCTAATTTTCATAATAGACGATAATTGAAAATTTCCAGAAAATTTGGACGTAGACTCAAATGTTTCACTTCACAGAATCCTTTTCCAAAACGCGAACACCTCGCTACCATTGGTGAAACGAAAATTCTTTTAAATAAAATCTTTAAAGCATTTTAGAAAAATCTACTGTGTATACCCGACCGCTACAGGATTTAGTACCGTTATTAATTATTAGAAAAACTCGTTCTTTGCCAAAGATAGCAATTACTGGAAATGTTTACTATCACTACTGTTCAGTGTGCACATGGCGAAGAAGTAGCGAGTACATTCCGTTTGACTTAATATTATGTAGTATATGTTGCGGTGTACCATTCAGAATTCGACTACGACGCGAAAGCAAGGTTGCCAGTCGCCGTGTCGCATCGAGTCCGAATTCGTCAGCTGCAGCTGCGTTCTAATATTAGCCCATGGTTTTCGTTGTTAATTGGAAAACACAGCCACGCATTGACATTTTCGCAACGGAAACGCTTTCTCAGAATAATCACACGAAATTCATCCTTCTTCTCCTAAGGACCAAAACATTTTTTGGACACTCGATTTAGACATTTGAATCTATTCGAATAGCATAAAAAACGGACTTTGGTCAACAACGGTATACATATCGGAGAACCGGTACGTCGATGTTACACCCTGACGCGGTAGCTCGACGAACCGGCGGATGTGGGCAAAATCTCATCAGGGACTATAACGTTCTCGAGATAGAGTCCATGGACTCCCTATCCGTTCCTGACTCGAACTGGCAGGCTTGTATCCTCACTGTCGATGGTCACCTGTGACGAGAAACGCGTGCGGCCACACCTCGTGGCGATAGCGTTAGATAGTTATAAATTAATTCTGGCAATAAATTGTTCTGGCGGATGCGTTGCTAATTGCGGATCCATCGGGGGCGGGTAATCCTTACGCGGGCAGACACATGGAAGAGTTTTTCGTCGAAGGACGTAATCGTTTACCAGGTTTTTATTCAAAGTTCAACTTCAACCACAGAATTAAAATCTTACGCATTACAAGAAAGGAGCTCCAGGTAATTTTTATATACTAGCGGACCCTGCCTTAGACGCTGAGATATCGGAAAGCGGTTAAAGACGGTATATATATATACAGGGTGTCCCACAAGTATCGTAACAGCGGGAAATGAGAGGTTCCTGGGGACATTTGAAGCAACTTTTTCCTTAGCGAAAATTCAGAGTGTCATTAACAGTAAACTCACCTATTCAGTTGTAAATCCACTGTATGGTTGGAAATGTGGACAGCAGGGCAGTGCGTTGACCCAATACAGTGTGCGGTGAACTGATCAGCTGATTCCTATTCTCTGTTTATTCCTATTCCATGGCGATGAACGCAGGTAACGGACGAAGGCAGGCTATTCCAATGTTCACTTTCATTGTACTATCACTAAACACTGACACCATAACGTTTTTAATAATATTTAAGACGATGTATCCTTCGTTTAAATTTATCGCTTTGGAAAGAGCTGATTTTAAAAAGAAATACTTAACACAATGCCTAAAACACACGTTTCACACATTTTCTCCAATCCGTCGTTCATACCGCACAAGAACATTTAAAAAGATATTATAATACAATAATACGCTCGCGACGTCTTTTCCATCGCAAGAAACTGTGGATGACTGGCGCGATGGTCGAGTATTCCTACAAGTGAGCATGTAAAACGCACTGAAAGAGGACAAAGAAATTCCTTGTCCTAAAAAACATAAAAGGAAAATATATACTTCTCAATAGAACCATTTTTGGAGTATTGAACACTATACATTATTTGTCAAGTACGCTTTGTTTTGGGTGCGTGCCACAGGCGACGGGTTCTTAAGGATCTCAAGGAAAACAATTGGAGTTCGCTTGAGAAACTCCACTGTTCCAAAATTTAGACTTCATCAAATTTACGACGGATGGTTGACGACAGGGTAAAACTACGCTTCGTTTTGAGTGCGTGCCACATGCGACCGGGTCTTAAGGATAGGTCATAAATATGACAAAGTCTAGATTTTGGGGCTCGGTCTTTTCAAAGCCCTTACAGGCGACGACTTATTTCGAAAACGGTTCTATTGAGAGGTATGTATTTTCCTTTATTGTTTTTTAGGACAAGAAATTTCTCTGTCCTCTTTCAGTTCGTGTTACAAGCTCGCTTGTACGAAAACACGACCATTGCGCCAGTCTTCCACAATTTCTTCCGATGGAAAGGACATTGCGAGCGCGTCATTGCATTATAATATCATTTTAAATGTTCTTGTGCGGTGTGAACAACGGATTTGAGAACATGTGTGAAACGTGTTTTTTAGGCATTGTGTTAGGTATTTCTTTTTAAAATCGGCTCTTTTCTAAACTATTATTAAAAACGTTATGGTGTCAGTGTTTAGTGATGGTGCAGTGAAAGTGAACATTGGGATAGCCTACCTTCGTCCGTTATTTGCGCTTATCGCCATGGAATAGGAATAAACATGGAATATGAATCAGCTGATCAGTTCACCATACACCGTAAGGGATCAACGCACGGTCCTGCTGTCCACATGTACAACCATGCAATGGATTTACAACTGAATGGGTGAGTTTACTGTTAATGACACTCTTTAACAATTCTTAAACGCACATATCCTGCATGTTCTTTAACGCGATTATCTATTATTAAATTAGTTTTGCGAATCGTTCGTATAATTCTGTTCGGACACAGAATTATTTGAATTTAAATATCGTTTACGTATTTCGATGGGGTTACTTATTGTTTATCTTCACAGTACGTATCGTATAAAAATTTCATGTGGTACGCGTGAGATGTCATGCATACCAGAAAATTAAAACGGCTGACACGGCTAAATTCTTTATTATTTCGGATCCGAAAAATTAGTGATTATTCTTTAGACATACTGAAATAAGAATCAACA
>CM052089.1:293439-305859 GCA_028453745.1 Agapostemon virescens
TACGCGTAATAAAAAAAATAAAAACCACTTTTTTCGGCGTTTTTTTAAGTTATACTCATTTTTTCTGAGTATAAAAAATATAGTATGTAATATTGAACGTTCCTGCGTTAAAAAAAATGTTCCAGATTTTTTAAATTGTGTACTGTAAAAATTAAAATTATATTATATACGTATATTCCAATATTTTGAAACTGATTTCAACAACACCGGTTGGCTCAGCTGCTATGGTCCCATTCGCTCAGTGACCGTCGAGCAGGTAACATCGCAGAGCCCGTAGGGCCCAAAAATCCGATCGGCGTGGACAGCCCGAAAAAGTGTCGGTGAGCGTATCTACAAACTCCAGTGCGGGAAAATATAAACTCAACCAAAAATAGCAAACCCTTAATCCACCAAGAAGATACAGGAGTCTAGTCCTTCCAAGCCATGCGGCTCTGCCGCAGGCAGCCAAAGGCAAGAGAAACCAATCACACTTGAAGAGACAATCCAAAAACTAATAAAAAAAGAACGAAAAGGAACTCTAAACAGTATAGAAATGGAAGCTTTGCTACAAAAGACAACCACACAGAGCACCAAACGGAAACTGACAGTTTCGCAAAACTCTACAATAAAACTACCAAGAACAAATAGCGACCTCCAGGCAAAGCCAAAGACAAAACCAGCAGAACCGAAACTTACAAACCCAGAGGATGGAGACACCCACACCTCGATAATTAACGAACTAAAAAAACAAAATAACCTGCTTCTAAAAATAAATGAAGAATAAAAAGCTCAAATAATATCGCTGCAAGGACGACTGGACGTGATAGAAGCCAACTCGTCCAACACACAGGCCCCCAAATCTCCAGTGAAAGTCGGGAAAACCCAGACTTTAGCGGCCATCCTACCTGAAAAAAACAATGGGACAGCAACTCAGCGTACCGCCCGACAGAACCAGCCACTCGCCACTACAAACTACACACAGCCAGAAACCAAGCCCCAAGTAAAGCAGCAAACCAGCCCCACAGACGACCTCTCAAACATACACGCAACCCAAGGAAGGAAGCCAAGACCACCCCCAATAATAGTGCAAAACCAAAGCGCCCAGGAAACAATAAACCAAATTCTATTCAGAGGAAAAAAAAATAACAGGTAACTTCCGAACCAAAAAAACCACACAATCTAGCCATACACTATACATCGACCTACTCGAGGATTACCTAACCATAATTAATATATTAAAAACAAATAACACACCGTTCCACTCTTTCACCCCCAAATATGTAAAAACCCAAACGATATTACTAAAAAACCTTGAAGGAGACTTCGAAAACGACACAATACTAGACGCACTAAACGACCAGAGAATTAATAACATTCAATTCACAAAAGTTAACAGATTCACAACAAAAAAATCCACCCTAGAAAACAGAAAACTGACTATTTTCATAGTGCACCTCACACCCGAGAGTATCATCAATAACGTCCATCAAATCAAAAAGATCCTCCACCAATCAGTTTCATGGGAGAACATAATCTCAAAAGAAATCACCCAATGCTGGAAATGCCAGAGATTAGGCCACTCCTCCACAAACTGCAATTTACCATTCCGATGCGTAAAGTGCGCAGAAAATCACGAAATAGGCAACTGCAAACTAACAGCCACGGAAAAAACACAATTTAATTTAAAATGCGCCCTCTGCGGAAACAACGGCCACCCAGCCTCGTACAAAGGCTGCCCCGCAGTAAAGAACCACAAACAAAACATATTAACACAACAAATCAAACAACACGAAACCAATAACAAAAAGATTATTACGATACAAAAACTAACAAACCCGCAAATATCATACAGCAAAATAACCGCCAGTACTCCCACAAACAAACCTTCACACGCCACACCTAACCTACCTAAAAATATCATCGCACCTGAACCCCACCATATCATACCAAGCTCGCATTCACACATCCCAACCCCCACACCACAAGCAAACAAAACCCACACACACACAAAAAACCAAGCATCCCACAACCTACCCCCAACTCCCTCCAACCCGCAAACATCACAACTCCAAATAACCGATATATTACTAGACATAAAAAACCAATTAAACTCTATAACCCAATCAGTCCAAAGCAACACAACCAACATTTACACACTATTTAAATTAATCTCGACTCTCTCACCACCAACAATCAATGCCTAACAAAACCCAATTACAACAACCTCCCACACTAAACATAATATCATTAAACATAAATTCCCTAATCTCTCAACAAAAGAGAGCAAGCCTTCTACAGCTGCTCAACGATCACGACCCAGACGTAGTACTATTAGGCGAAACAAAACTTTACCACAGACAATCACCTACACCAACTACACGATCCACAGATCAGATAGAATAAACGCAACACAAGGAGGCGGAACCGCAATACTAATTAAACACAAAATCAAACACGAAAAAATACAAATCCCGACTTTAATTAACAGCACAATAATAGAAACAACAATTATCAAAATCGCACTCCCCTCACAAGAAATACTATTCATAATAACAGCTTATGCCCCAGGCAACAACCAGAAAGAATTCATACCGGATCTTGAAAAAATAATAACCAACCTAAATCTAGCAAACCAGAACACCTATTACATATGGTACTAGCCGGAGACTTGAACGCACGTCACGTAGACTGGAAAAACACAAAAAACAACCCTAGGGGCGTCCAACTCAGAAACTGGATAAATTCAAACGCCATAAAATACAACATACATCTACGCAGCACTGACCTTCCTTCTTACCCTAAAGGCAACTCCTACATCGACCTCTGCTTGCACGACGCCAGAATACAATTCCACGACCTAATCAACAACAACCTCAGAACAATCCCTTTCGATAGCGACCATACTGCCCTTAAATTCTCCATTTCCATAGAAAATATAACACACCTAGAAACAAATTCAATAAACTAGAGACCTAATTTCTCGGCCGCAAACTGGCAAAAATTTTAAAAATACGCGTCAATAATAATAAACGACTTAAAAATAGACCACAACAGAAACCTAAAAAACGACGAAATCGACGTAGGACTCGACAAACTGGAAGACGCACTATACAAATCCATAGCAACGTCAATCCCATCACACAAAACTACCAACTCCTCAGAAAACTACATTAACAAAAAAATCAGAAAACTCCAAAACAGCAAAAAATACATTATCTCACAAATCCATAAGATAAAAAACTCCCACAACCCCCTCTCCACCAACTCCCTACCAATACTATCGAAACTCCTAAAAGACATAAAAACAGAAATAGGCAGAGAATTTCAAAAATCCTTCTCCACCTACTGGGAAAATAAAATAAAACAAATATCATCAAAAGGCCCCCACAACCCATTCACACAAATAAACAACATATTCAGAAAAAAACCCCCATCAACAATTGAAACCCTAAAAATTCACAAAAACAACGCACAGCTACTCAACAAAGCCGAAATAGACTTAGCAAACAAAGATAACAACCTATACATAACAAATACAAAAGACAAACTAAACACAATGGGAGCACACTTCGAAATCACTCACAGCCAAAACAACGAAATGGGAAACCCCCACCTAGAACGCATAATACAATCATACACCACTACATTAAAAAACAAATTCATCCAAGAGGCCACCAACCACGTGACGCTTACTAATTTCACAACGGATTCACCCGCTTACAACCCATCACAAAGCAACATTAAAAACTACTTCACATCACAAGCCGACCTCATACGCTTACTGAAAAATCTAAACAACAAGAAATCCTCCAGTCTCGACAACATCCCAAACACAGTACTAAAAAAACTCCCCGGCAAATACACATTCTTCTACACCATACTATTCAATAATGCACTCAACAACGGTTACTTCCCAATGAAGTGGAAAACCGCAAAAACCCTAGCCCTTAAAAAGAAGAATAAAAACGGTAACAACACAGCCGACTACAGACCAATCAGCCTACTCCCAAACATCAGCAAAATATTTGAAAAAATCCTCCATAAACACATCCTAGCACACACCAACAACCAAAAAATCCTATCTCCTTACCAATTCGGTTTCCGCAACCAAACATCTACACTACACGCTATAAACAAATTCACCTCAGACACATACCAAGCCCTCAATAACCACAACTGCGTAGGAGCATGCCTAATAGACCTAGAAAAAGCCTTCGACACAGTATGGCTAGATGGCCTCTTATACAAATTACACAAATACGACTTCCCCACTCACCTGATAAAAATCATATGGAGCATGCTATACGACAGAAAATTCATAACTCACGAAGGTGAAGCCAGAGCAACAAAAACATTCACAGTCACAAACGGCCTACAACAAGGCACAGTAACATCACCACTACTATTCAACATATACACAGCCTCGCTCCTAAAACTATTTTACCTCAACACCAACAACACCCTAAACGCAATAGCCTTCGCAGATGACCTCATTATATACAGTACAGACAAAAACTCCTCAACTATACAAAACAGACTCCAATCCCTATTCGAAAAAATTAACACATATTTCATAAACTGGAAATTAAAAATAAACACCGACAAATGCGAAACTATCCTATTCTGACCAAAGTTAAAAAAAGCAAGTTCCGACATAATCAGAAACTGGAAAAAATTTCAACTAAAAGAAAATAGCAACTCCCTCACCCTCATACCTCACAAAACCACAGTCAAATACCTAGGCATAATACTAGACACCAACCTCACATTCTACAATCACATAGACACACAATTAAACAAAGCAAAAAACCTATTCCGAAGCCTCTCCAGACTCTTCTTTTCCAAATTCCTAAACAATAGAATCAAACTACTCTGCTACTTCCTACTAATCAGACCAATAATAACATACGCCGGTCCAATATGGTACAACATTCCCAACTACAAAATGGAAAATATAAGAATATTTGAAAGACATTGCCTTAGAGCATGTCTAAACATGCACAAAACCCCCGAATCAAACTATAAAAAAAACTACAGAAACAGCACCCTCCTGAATAAAGCCAACATCATACGAATCGACAACCACATACTAAAATTATGCAGAAACTTTTTCGCCAGTTCATCCGAAACACAACACACACAAAACCTGATTGAAAAACTCCACTCACAACCCCAGTATATCCTAAACACGCTAAACTCAGGATACACTCCCCCCGAATTATTTCCCTTCTTAGACAAAAACGGATTCATATCAGACACCAACAACATCCCACTAATTTATCATATCAAAAGGTCAAGCAACACAAAAGCCATTACATACACACCATTATGTATCCCAAACCCACAAAACACAACCAAATACTGCCAACAACTTTCAGACAAAGACAAACACAATACCCCATTTACAGTTGAAAAGTACTGGTGGTTCATCCCGAATTCTGTCCCCCGCCTCACACTACACGAACCAGGAGTTATAACAATAGCAGACGACAAATAAAAAAAAAAAAATCAAGTCATTCTTACAAAGCACGTGAAGCGAGCGCTCAAAAACAACCGCAAAAGTAAACTATGTAAATACTGTAAATACTGTACATATCATACCATTACCCTCTGTAACCCTCTGTACGTATCCCCCCCCCTCCAATCCTGTAAATATTACTAACCCACTAGCTTAAGCCCTCAATTCCTACTTAATAATAAGATCGGCGCATAATTAGGATAAGTAGCATAACTTAGCAAGTAAGTAAACCAACCAAAAAAACGCGCCATTTTACACCGACCATTAATACCATTTTGGGCGCTTAAATAAACAAAACCAAAAACACACACCAAAGAACAAGAAAAAGGTAGCGTACCTCGCAATAATGTTAAGTCCAATAAAATGAAGTCTGTTTAAAGCACATTAGCTGTAAGACTCTAGATACTATATAACAAAAGCGTTTATATTTTTACACATTTTTGTATAACTTAAAAAACTGTAATCGTTAGTCATGAAATAAAAAAAATGTTGTTATAAAAAAAAAAAAGCTGCTATGGTCCCTGACTGTGGAAACTTTGGACAAGGTTCGAATCCCAGTCAGGGCAGTTACTTTTTTTTCGTTAATTACATGTTTTTTTGCTTACTAGCCATGTGATTGTTAATGAATCATTGTAAAAACATTTTTTATCTATGTTTCAACGATTTTAACATTATTTAAAAAAAAATAGTTTTGGAATACTTTCTGTCTCTTGTCATTTACGGCCTATAGCATAATCGTACGTAGCATTTTTTACAATAGATTTCCTGGATGCAGAAATTCGATCTCTCCCCAAGTGTACACTTTAAATGATTGGGCTGATGCTTTGGTCATTAAAGTGACTGAGGAATCTAATTCTTCGCGTATGGTTACCAAAGTTCGATAGGTCGTTGAGGCCATACATGGTATATTAGGGAAAAAATATCAGCTTTCACATCGTCAGCTTGACAACAAACTTCTCTCTACAGTAACGTTATCTTTTAGGATTGCGTGTTTTTTAATAATAAGTTTGACAAAACGTTAAATTATTTAAAGGTTAAACTATTTTTTTTAAATAATGTTAAAATAGTTGAAACATAGTTAAAAATTGTTTTTACAATGATTCATTAACAATGGCATGGCTAGTAAGCAAAAAAACATGTAATTAACGAAAAAAAAGAAATTGCCCGACTGCGATTCGAACCTTGTCCAAAGGTTCCGTAAGTCAGGGACCATAGCAGCTGAGCCAACCGGTGTTGTTGAAATCAGTTTCGAAACATTGTAATATATCGTATATCGTATATAATATTATTTTAATTTTTTATAGTACGCAATTTAAAAAATCTGGAACATTTTTTTTAACGCAGGAACGTTCAATATTACATGCTATGTTTTTTATATTCAGAAAAAATGAGTATAACTTAAAAAAAACGCCGAAAAAAGTGGTTTTTATTTTTTTTTGCCCCGCTACCACCCCCCCCCCGCAGGAATTTGAAAAAAATTGAGCATAATGTTTACAATTATATCTCATTGCTAACAGAATTTTTTTAGAATTTTTAATTAATTAGTTAGTTAATAAATAGGGAAAATAGGCCAAGAAAGCGTTTTTTTATTTCTATCAATAAGTACCCTTACAGATGAGATATGGGGCTGAAACTTGGCATACGGGGGTCTTTTTGGGTAGGCTATCACATATTCCAAGCTCGATCAAAATACCGTCGGGGGCGAAAATCACCTACAAACCCGGCCATAGCCTTTGTAAAAATGTTGCGTAGAAATCACGTACTTGGGCATTTTTTTAAACTTTGACAGCCATTTAACACTATTTAGAAGCATCAAATATTATAAATATCGATACTGATATGTTCAGGAACCCATCCTCCATCTTTTAAGCCAATATTGACCTATCTGACGTTTTTGTTTCCGCGTAATGCTCGGTTTTTGCTCAAAATCGCACGTCTTTACAAAACTTCGTGATTTTCGAAAACTGGATGTCACACAGCAATTCGGTTTTCGGATTCGTGTTTGGGAAACCACGCTCTACAAGGTTCGGATAGTGGGTATTAAAAGGCAAAAATCGTGTTGTACAGTGTATCCCAGCGTCTAAGGCGGTGTCCGCTAGTCAGCCTTACTGACGAGTACTTTAGTGGACCCAGGACGAAACGCTCCTTCCTTTCCTCCTTCTCTCTCTCTCTCTCTCTCTCTCTCTCTCTCTCTCTCTCTCTCTCTCTCCCTCTCTCTTTCTCTCGCTCTCCCCAACATTTTTCTGCCACCGCTAAAATATCTTAATAAAGAAGCGAAATAAGAAAAACTATAATAATTATTGCATTGTAACCATACAACTTTCGTTTTGATAATTTTTTTCGTATTATACATACGAATTGCTTGTAACCGAGGTAGCAGAATTACCCGAATTGGCCTTAATTTCTTGGATAATAGATATTCATAGTCGGTCAATAGATAAATATGTCACCAAGACGTTAAATAATCCTTGTAGTTTTGTTACAGAATATTTCGGTTAGTTGTTTGAATTGTCCAACTATTGCGCAATGTCGTATACATGTATATAATATAGAGAACATTCGCGTACAAGTGTTTTTTGTCCGATGCAAAGTTCAAAGTCGAGAAACTCGAAGCTAGAAATGGAGAAAATCACTGGAATAAAGCGACGACATGCCATGGATTATTTTTTTCCCAGCAGCTTAAAACTGGCAACAAGCGTACAATTAACATATGTATTTTCTTTCGTAGCTGCTTCCTACCGTGGGCCCGGCGAAGACGAAGACAAAGACTCGTACGCAGCCAGAATCGCGTTTACGGGAAACTCACGAATCCTTGGACCAATTTGTATCGTGGTGGGCGCACTTATGCTCGCACTAGGTGTGTTACTGTGCATGCTCACCAGGAGGGCCAGACGAAGGGAACGCAGGGTAGGCTTCCATTGCCCGCTTCATGGAGATTTTTACCCCTTGAGTCCTGTCCAGGGTGTCAAGATGCTCGGTACGTTGAAATACCCTAGTTGATATACTCTGCTATACTGTGTACTAGTTGTTATAGTGTACATGTTATCGGCTGATATTATAAAAATATTGTGTTCTTCGCGTAAAGTAATATATGCCACTAAATGTGTTTTCATATATCACCGTAGCATGCCAGTCACACGAAACTGTTACAGTCTCAGAAATTAAACGAAACAATATGTTTAAAACAAGAGAATATATTGTTACGATTGTAATGTGTCTTGAACAATTTTTGATAAACGCTATCGCTGATTCCTCCTCCTTATAACAAAAAGCACGTAAACAATGTTATAACATATTTATGGCAAAGATCATGATTGTTATGATCGGCATTCCACAAGTTGGAGCGTCAGAAAGAATATTATTCTACAAATGAGTTTGATCGGAAATAATCATTACAAACGATTAAAATTTTTCTGATCATTAGCAAGTATCATGGATGACGCAATTCATTTCTGGTTATCATTAATTATTATTGAGAACGAAAATTTATTTCGATTACGGGTAGTCGTTATCGCTGATAAGAATTACTTTTTTAATCATCGTTAACCGTTATCGATGACTCGAATTTCATTTTGGTTACAAATCACCAGTGTCGTCAGCGAAACTTTCATTTTGATTGCGTATAACCAATATCGATATCGGGATTTTCGTTTTAGTTACTTTCAATGATTTGATTTTTTTTTCACAACAAAGTTATTAATAATTATTATCTATGCACGATGTAACACAAATTATAAGAACTATATATATTTAAAGGGGCTGTCTCGTGTAAATGGGTTAAAAAATTGATTTTTTTATTAACTCTTTCAAAAGTATAGAACTTGTCAAGGTAAGCACAGGTACGGTTTCTGAAACGACTATGGAGGGCAAGTTTGGGATCATCGAGCGGTCGACATTTAAGGTGCAGATGCCCGGGATGGCCTGCGACGCGAGCAAAGCCAGGTTTTTCCAATTAATTGAAAAATGTCATAAACTGTAGCCTCGACGAGTGATTCCTGGAAGGAAGACAGTGAATCTTGGAGACTCGTGAACCATGTACTTAGGGTCACTCGTCACGGTGCCAAAGTTGCCGCCCACCGCGTGCGGAAATCATTAGAACCGTGTCTCGACTTTCACCAAGTAACAGAACAAGCAGTGAAGCATCGCATCAAGCAGTCGAACACTGCATAGAACTGTTCCTGATCCCGCTAAGAGTACACCAAACAGTCGAACACTCCACTTAGAGCATTATCTTGAAAACCATCGGGGTTTTTTACCAAGTCACACGGGACTTGATAGCGGAGCGGAAAACTTTTATAGTTGTACCTTCTAAAGTCTCTGATGCCATTCGTGTTGTTACGTTTGTCCAATGCACACGGGGTGGTACTTCGATTTGAACCCACCGGCGCGCATCAACGTCCTATTTCGCAGCGTAAGCGAATTCGCGAACGATCGTGAGACGCTATGCAACAGAACTGTAATAATACGTTCCTCAAATATTATGTTGAAGTTCATGAAAATGATAGAGCGATGAGGATTCTAGGAAAACAATGCTTCGGAATAGTACCGTCATTAAAAAACTTATATGGTTCATTACTTTGATTTAAGTGGCTATTTTACATACTACTAGACACGATTGTCTGCACTCTGTTACGAGCCGAGGGCCATGCGGCTTTGCGTGGCCGGAGGTTTATTATGTCTTTGAGGAATAAATGTGTAGGGAGTCGTGGACTAACCGAAACGTCTTTCAGAACCGGGTCGCCACATTAGGTTTGGTAGGATGAGTCGTGGACTAACCGAAACGTCTTTCAGAACCGGGTCGCCACATTAGGTATATAGGGATAGGGTTGAAAAGGTTTTTGGTTGCCTCGTAACTTTATGAATTTAAATGAAGATACGTCTCGAGCGGCAAAGATGTATCCTCGTGGGTTTTACCAACTACTAGTTATGAATTAGAAGGTGGAACAATTGAATTGAGAAACAAAGACTGGTAAAAGATAGTATATTACAAGCTAAGTTCTATACAATTGTGCAAGTGAATGTGTGTGTTGCATGGATGCTAGATCCAGCTCTCAGTTTTTCGCACTGAGTGTACGGGGGGCTGCTTAACCTCGTTACAATACGTACTCGGTTTACTTCTGCTCGAAAGAGAATTTAACTCGATCTTGCTATAACGTTTCTAGTCGAAGATTGACGTGAAACTAGCCCCGATTTCTGGGTCCGTCCGAGCCCTTTATATACCCGGATTTTCCTCAAAAATCGGTAGTGGGGGTGGCCGTATGTGCGGTGGTTTCCAAAAATTCGTGGGAAAGAATTGGTAGTGGGGGTGGCCACATGTGCCGTGGTCTCTGGGAAACTCGTCTGAGTAACCCCTTCGGTGCGTTAGACTTACAATAAACGGACCCACCGTATGGGGCCAGCTGGCGTACACTCTCGGGAAAAGCAAGAAAATACGTCGGAGAAAACTCCGTACGTTACAACTCAAATAATATTTTCGTGTGACATTTTTCCTCCTTTTTTGCTTTCACTTTTTTTTAATCTTTTTTCTTTGACTGGCAATCGAAAATTACTGAAACATAATAGATACTAATTTGCGAGTCACCTTGTATACTTGTAGACTCGGCATAGGTATAGGATATGCGTAGGACGCTGTAATGTGAAGATATCAGAAAAAGTGCCCAAAATATTTACAAATGGTTGGTAGCAGTATACAAATTAACAAGTAATAAAATAAAATATTTTGAACACTTGTAAATTCCACAAATATCTCGAATGAGATACGACAACGACTTCTCTTCCCACTCTGAAGTTTTAGCATCACAGAACATTGCAACTTCTTGACGCAGACTTACTTCCAGATTTTTCTCTACAGCTGTGATCTCGGAGCTAATTTGACCTTGGATTCTAGGCAATTATCTAAAGTCTACTGGGTCTAAATCTATCGGGTCTATAAGCATATACAGTGTAGAGCATTTAAAACAAGCAACTTGAATAATTCGCTTGCTTTTGATGATGGCAGAAACTGTATCCGACCAAACATACTAGATATCGAGTATCGTTGGCGAACTTTGTGTTTTCAAATGAAATGACACGGGGTTTTATATATATTCTGATAGAGATGAATATAATGACCTCCTATGAAAGTCAGTCAAGGTCAATTGCAATAGAAGCTAAATTGCCTCAAAACGCTCTGCTCTGAACACTTTTGTAGATTTTTGTTAGTGTTAGCTCTTGTAATTACCGTTACGGATCACAGAACATAAACCAACGTTTACTCTCATTGTACGCCTACTATGTATATGTATATGAATCGGAGGCGGATGAAGTACTAGCGAAAAAGTGTTGTCCTATTGTTCCTCTGTGGGCGAATCCTATGATCCCAAAAATGTCGTGACAGCAGGAAATAGGGGTTTCTGAAGTCATTTGAAGCAACTTTTTCCGTAGCGAAAATTCAATCTGCGGCTTTGTTAACGAGTTATGGTCGAAAAATGGCTGGCCAATGAGAGCGAAGCGCGTGAACTAGCACGTGCTCGGGCGAACGCGTTCGACCGTCCACCGGCCAGGCGCGCGAGCAGAAGTCAGAGAGCGCGAACTTTCCGAATTCTTTTTACTACGTGACGATAATAATTTTAAGAAAAACGCTGTTCATTCTTATTTTAGAACGTCTAAAGAATAATTGTGTCAGCCGTTTTAATTTTCTGGTATGCATGACATCTCACGCGTACCACATGAAATTTTTATATGATACGTACTGTGAAGATAAACAATAAGTAACCCCGTCGAAACACGTAAACGACATTTTAATTTAAATAATTCTGTGTCCGAACAGAATTATACGAACGATCCGCAAAACTAATTTAATAATAGATAATCGCGTTAACGAACATGAGTTGCCCTTGAACCTTCGTTGGGGTAAGACGTGTCCACGGAGCGGTCGCAAACGC
>CM052089.1:331789-357894 GCA_028453745.1 Agapostemon virescens
TTAAGTTCAATCGTCAAATGGGTGTGACTAGACTTGACCAATGAACACAGATATTTTCGGGAAGGCCGTGACAATTTTGAAGGGCAGTCGCCGCCCACGTTGGTCGAAGAAAATGGTGAAATTGATGGTGAAAGAGAGAGACGTAACTTTCGGCAAGCCGCGTTGACGGAAAACAAGGGACAGGCCGCGCAGCGCAGGTAAGGCCCGTCCGGTGACGCATGACAAAGAGTTTCTTGAAGCGGCGAGGAAACGGCAATTTCGGAGGTAACTCTGGAGGTGCACGTGTAAAACAGTTGTTAACAATAAACCGCTTCCCGAGTCCTAATCCCCGAGGCGAGGATTTTTACGTTCCCGGTTGTAAATAGCAAAATCCCGTTCTCGGCACATTTGTTCGCCAAATGTGCGAGACGGACAATTCTGTTGCAAACTAATAAAGTGACCCTCGATGGTCACGCAGACATCGGTCTCGGCACATTTGTTCGCCAAATGTGCGAGACGGACAATTCTGTTGCAACTAATAAAGTGACCCTCGATGGTCACGCAGACAATTATTTAATGTAAGAACAGCTGTGATCTGAGTCAACCTGTGTGCATCGAGGTCCGGAAAGCGAAATCGTCGCGCACTTTCAGGAAAAAGAACTGAACTCTACCGTGCATTTTGAAAATGACTGCTTATTTTGAACCAAGTTTCCTGCTCTCATAACGAATTTACGTAGTAGTAATAATAGATACCCATAATACACGATCGAAGGAGTTTATAAACCCTATCTCTCCCTCCGTACATGTATCACGTACCTACGTCTGAGTAAAAATGCCTTGGAATTTTATTAGACAACTGCACCCTCGTGGGAGAGTTTTGGATATACAGCCGAACCTCTTTGGTACAGCAGCAGCAGCAGCACTTGTCGAATTCCAAGTTGCAATATCCAAGTCCATTGTCGGATTAAGTACTTTTTATATTCTGTCTTGTATCATTTTCTATCGAGTTTTTATACTTCTTAAAAACTTCAAAGACCTCGTTCCTTTACTTTAAAAAAGTATACTTCGCACCATATGAAAATTGTCATCCATAAAGGTTGTAAGATTCCTTGCTTTACCTTTAGTTCCCGTTCTAATCAGTATTGCTTCCATTGATGCAGGCTACGGTTTTCTATGATTAAAAAAGGGCACAGCGTGTTGTATTGGATTGTCTTAGTGGACAAATTTTATATTTACCAATATTCGAACATGTGTAAAAATTTAATAGAATGGCTGACTTATTTCTTGTCTTTCCAATTAAATCGGCTTTATTTCAAGAAGCCATTCGCTCATGCCATATGTGTGGGGAGGGCAGGTGGGTTAGTTCAAATTCCACTTCTGAATTTTTGTGAGAAGGGCGGATGTTTAAAATTACCTGGTGTCGGTTAACAAACAATAGAAATAAATATATATTTTCGGCGTGGTTACAATGATACAGTTACAATCGGTTGATATGCTAAGACTTGACTTGTACGGAGTTCTTCGCAACGCTATAACATCAGATCATCTTTTGATCTCTCTACTTTATATCAGCTATATCACACTGACTGAACTTTAACACTTGACTCTGTACTGTATGAACACTGACCTTATTCGTCAGGGGGAGTTGTGCCTACGTTATCTAATTACTCGTTTCTCCAAGAAATACTCGCCCTCCCACGTCAGCGGAGTAGGGAAAGTCAAGACCGATGGGGGTGCATCGTCGGGGGTACACGAGTTTTGTGATGCGACCGTTATCGAGAAATTCGGGGACTCCTGATCCAAATTAGAAACTCGTCGCTGCTTCTTTAAGCCCCCCAATTGAATAAATGTCACATCTACGTCGTAAACTCGCCCCTCTTCGCTCGGACAGTTCACCCCTACTAAGGCCCTTTTACCTGAAAAATGCTTACATAAGTTAATCTTATTTTTCTTGTGGAATGCGATTTTATTTGAATAACTATCAGATTGTTTTATGCAATACAAATTTCCAATACAGTTAACAATTGTTTTCATCTTACTGCTACTCGGATCCTTTATCGAGGCTACATCTTTCTTGATTTTGGTACGCTCATCGTTTACTAACTTCAGATTCTGGTTATTTATTTCATCCGTGTCTTGAAATTTATCTTTATTTTTACGGGGAACCGTGGAACCACTTTCTAAGCATCTTCGCGGCTTGTTAGACTCGCACAATGTAGGCACATTATCGAATGTATCGACTTTACGCTTAGTTTTATTTATTTTTACGTAGCAGTTTGATGCCTTACGTTCTCTCTTATTACATTTGTTACGAGCCGAGGACCAGGCGGTTTTGCGTGGCCGGAGGTTGGCTGTGATTTTGGTATACATATGTATGGGAAAAGCGTGGACTAACCGAAACGTCTTTCAGAACCGGATTCAGAACATTTTTCAGAATACGTCGGAGAAAACTCCGTACGTTACAGATTTATAGCACGTAATATAGCATTTACTTTTATGCGAATCTTTCTTTTCTCTGTTCCGAGTGTTTAGCTTTGACATGTATTTGCTTAAATTTTCTATTTAAAAATACAACCATTATTCCAGACTCTTCATCTGACCTTTACTTCCTTGCATTGTTTCTTTTGAATATTTTGACCTTGAGCAATTCCATCTGAAAGATTGTCCTTCGATTTTATCGCATATCGAAAATTTTCATACGTTTCCGATAGGTTGGTATAGAGTAATATAATTGGGAAGAAATCATAATTAATATTTATTCGCATAGTTGTTAATTTGCAATTTGCAAGGCTAACCGACTTAACAATGTGGCTTTCCTAGTCGGCCCTTTGTATACGAATATTACTCCCACTTTATTCCATACTTCTCGAGACGCTTTGCAAACCCATACCTGTTTTAATTTTAGAGGGTTTGTAAGCTTATGGATCGAAGCTTCGTTCGGCTTGATTTTCACTTTTTCGTCGCTTACGCATTGTCATAAATTTCTCTTCGATGATAAGGATTCTTGCGCATATCTGCATCTTCTATCTCGTAATTATCTATTGTATATAACTCGATACGTGTTCAATTTATTGCGTTCTTGCCACTTTTTAAGTATCGCGTGTTCATTCTAACCTTAAAACCACACGCGTCTAGATTAACCGTTCTAAGTAAAATCTCGTCAGATTTAACTTTCTGAACGGTGATCTGGGCCAATGATTGTTATTAGGTTTATTCCACGTAGAGTTTTAAAAACACTTTTTATCTAAATAAAATTAGTTTTTATGGAACAGCTTCAGTTACGCGTATGACGTTTGTATCTTATACACCGAACAATATCAATCGCTAAAAGAGAGCATATCGAATGCTTATGCAAAACATCAAGCAAAGGCTAAATAACCTCACTGGAAAAAAGAATTTATGCACCTTGTGAACCATATAAAAAGCCGGGTAATGTTTATAGTAACGATATACTCTGAAGAATAAATTGAACAGTAATTTTTCAAATTCGTATCTGCTATATTTTGTTTGAAACAAATATCTACATGTATAGCTAACCATGACACACCGTTTATACGGTTAAAACAACGTGAAACTGTATATGTGTAACACCGATGTTTCTGTAGATAAAAGTTTCGCGAATCAGCAATGATCGTGCCAACTTGAAACGAATGTGGGGCGATGTGTTAGTTCGTTTAATCTAGGCAAACCATCGGATTATTGACGTTCTTGTTCCATTTCATTTGCGAGCTGCTTCTCAATTAATTACATAGAATATGTCTCATTAGATTCTTGGAATTGCACCTATGTACTCCTCCTGAATTGTCGCGCAAGGTCACCGATATACGATATTTGTGACATTGTCGATTGCGATTCCTCCCCATATTCTCTATTATTTTTTAGATTAATCGCGTATGGTAGACATTAACCTTTATCACATCAGACATTAACACGTTTATCCCATTCTCAGAGTAAAAATTTACAAAATTATATTAAGTGTTTCGGTAACGAACAACAGTGAAATCATCGCGACGTATCTCGTCTATTAGCTATAGACTCGTATATTTTGAAGTTTTGAGGTGGTACTTATAGTGTCGTCGGAATAGGTGAAAGGGATGAAAGTTCAAAACAGGATGATGAATACTATGGTAAGTTGTTGAGGACGAACATCACTAGGGCCAGTATGAATCAGAGTTTGCTATGAGTGATATCTACCTGCCGTACGTATACGGGATGAGGCACTTACAACCGGCCATCTAAATAACTTGGCTGCTATTGGTGATAGGAAAAACTACATCAGGCCAAAATTATTTGGTGTTGAAGAGCTGATCATTCATTCGTTGTTACTAGTCTTTTGATAGGTAAAGGAGTCAAGGATATACGAAGATCATCTGTTTTTTTTTTTTTTTTAATGGAACGATATGTTTTTTTACTTACATTCTGATGGAGTATTTCAAGGCGAATACTGGTTAATAACGGCGATAATTACTGGATTTCACTACGTGACATTCGGAGGTCGTTGAATTGGTCGTGAAAAATTAAAACAACAAATGTACAATGCAATACCAATTAGCAAAGAAGATATGAAAGAGCGTATAAGAAAAGCTTATAACGAGATAAACATAACTGAAGTTCGACATGCCGTATTATTCGTCGAGCAACGCTTCAGACCATGCATCAATGTTCAAGGTCACCATTTTGAACACTTGTATTAATCGTGTATTACTGTTAGATAAATAAATCAACGGTGCTTGAGTATTTCCTCAAAGTAAACTGAAATACTCTACTAGAATGTAAGTAAAAACACATACCGTTCCATTAAGAAAAAAAATAAAGACGACCTTCATATCTCCTTGACGCGTCATATCTCTTTTTCCTATCACGAGTAGCAGCCAAATTTAAATTCTGGTGGTCGGTTTTAAGTGCCTCACAAAAAGAAGAAAGAAACGAAAATAAATTAATTACTGTTGTTAAAAAAAATGATGGAAACGCCACGGAGAATTTTAAAAACATTTGCCAAAAATGGCAAAAGGTCATAGATAATAATGGTTAATATATACTCGTATAAAATTCATTTTGAATAAGAAAAACATTTAATAAAAAAATCGACAAAAATCTCTCAATATTTTTCTGACTATCCAATATTAACAGTATTATAGCAATCGCTATATACTGTTATATATATACGCTATATCGCTATATAGAGCCAATATTAATGGATGCTTTGATAATATCGGGATTATTAACATTTTTAGCCGTTGACGCTCGGTATCTCTTCGGACATTACCTACCTGCAACTCCACGATACTTTGACGCGAAAACGTGATGTCGTATGACTAAGTACTATATATAAAACGAAATTCTGTGTAGTATAAGTTTGGAACCAGATTAGGTATTTGTAACGATGTTTGATTTATATGAGTTCCTAGACATTGGGGATTATGTTACAGTATTTTACCGATAATTTATTCCAAAATGCAGGCCCGGCAAGGGACAAATATGAGCTAGGAGACATTATTCTTTGATTTTTGCCGAACGTAGAAAAGGACAACGAAGCTCGAAATGACAAAACCTTTTTATTTCTTATTGTCTTTTTATGGTATTTTCACCAATACATGCGTGGCATTTTTCTAATGAAAATGATATCAAACGCAATAGAATGCGGATCATATTTGCAATAGCTAAGCTACTGCCCGTTAAATGTCTCAATCGAGAGAATGTTCTCATAGAGGCGAAGTTGAAGAGATTGCGCAAGTAAATGTCATCGGAATTATATGATTTAATATCATTTTCATTAGAAAAGTGCCACGAATATGTTGGTGAAAATTCTATTAAAAAATAATAGAAAATAAAAAAGTTTTGTCATTGAATTAGCACTGGCGGTCTCACCGATACACTCGACCCGTATTAGGTTACGCTTCTCGGCGACCGAGGATTTTCGATCTTTGCTGTCCTTTTCTACGTACGGCAAATGTCAAAGAATAGTATCCCCTGGCTTGTAATTGTCCTTGGTCGGATCCGCGTTTTGAACAATTATCGATAAAATACTGTAATAAGTTGTTCGACGTCTTCCATCTGCTGTTTTCCTGTCAGAATAAACAATACAGTTCCATTTTCTTTCCGATTCATATTTGTTTTCCATTTTTTATATTCATACGTTTATGTATAAAATAAATAAATCCGGTACTCTCATCCTTATACACCTTATATTATGAGGTTCACTCGTGTTTGGTCGTTTTGCTATTGTTGTAATAAAAAATGTATAAATATTTATTTCTAATTGTAAATTAGGAAATCACAAAATAGTAGTTACCGAGAAAATATCACTTTTCCAATTTCTTGGCGTATTAGTGCAGGAATCTGTCTGTAATGCTCGACGCTTCGGTCCGAAATGTGTTCAGCATTGAAAATCTTTCCTATTGGTTCTAGATTTGTGTATTTGTAGACTCAAATGTCACCACGCAATGCGAGGGATACTGACATATCAACCTTTCTTCTATAAATCATACTTATCGCTCTGTTCAAGTGGAATAGAGAAGCGCCCGGACCGTCATGAACGCACGTCTCAAAGTTTCTTAAAAGTGGCTAATATTTTTGGCAATTGTACCATATTCTGGAACATGCATGTATAACTAGAAACAGCTTCATGAAAAATTTTCACCCTCTGTCGTGACCAGAGGTGTCGTTATAGGGTAAATTCGGTTTAATAGGTTTCGACCGAATTTCGCCTATGTAATTGCATACAAAAATTATGAAAAAGCACCGTATTATCAAACAGTGATTTCAGAATTTTTTTAGATTTTTTGGTTTGGTACATCATAGTTGAAAATAAAACTAATTTTTCGCCGTTTTTCATTTGAAAAAAGCAACTTGTGCTGAAATTATTCTTTCTATTTTCCATTTCATAGAGATATTATATGATATTAAACGTTTTTACATCGTGATAAACAATGTTTATATCTAAAAAGACAGGATTATATTGTCGATGTATCCGCGTAGATTGATATATTGAAAAGTACCGACTATATTACCAAAAGCAGTATTAGTTGATCGGTTAGCGCGTCCCATTATAAAACCGTCGAAACTTGGTTCATATGCGTGCCTGTGTACAAAGTTTTTTTTATTTCGAATTATATATTAATAAATGATATTTGTTGACAATCATCTTAAGAATATTTTTTAAATTAGAAAGAATGATTTTCAGTGAAATATCGAACACTAACGAAGTTGTATCAAGTATGTTTGGGATTCAATCTAAGACTGATTACTAAAGAGTGTTTCGTAAAACAATATTTAAAATAAGACGATTGTAAAAAAATTCCATTTTCAGTATTAGATTATCTCATGATAAGAAAAGTTTACATTAAACATTAAATAAAAGAGAAAGAAAAAAATACATTCCCTTCCATCATTTTTTTGGAATGTCGAAGTAGAAAAATTGTATATTACTTTTACAATTACTTTCGTTATGTTCTAAACTGTCGCTAGATCACATCTTATCTTACCTTGATATTCGTGTAATCGATTGTAATCCTGAAAAATTTTAATTGCGAAATTTAGCGCAGTATAAGCAATTTAATAGGAACTTACAATAGGAAACTTATTGCGAAAATATCACAAAAATATAGCGATGTCGAATCGTCAATCATGCAAAATCACATTACCGATTGATTTTTTGATTATGCTATATTTTTTCAACATGATTATATGTTTAAGGGGAAACCTATGTGCAATAGGTGTTCTTAAATATTTATTTACCATCGACGAAAAGAAAGTTGCACAAATAAGTACATCGCTGTCTAGTAACAGCGATTCTCTACCATCTAATTTTGCCAAGACTCGTCTGGTGTTTCGGTTGTCTCTGATTATTTTTAGATTCAATCGATTCGTATGATATAAAAATCTTCGAAACTCAACTGTCCTGTTTTTACTTTTGTAATCACTTCCTTCGGAGGTTTTAATGCTGACAAGCGAATAAGTCAAAGCGCAACACTCCGATTATAATTATAGTTTAAAATAATATAGTTTGTTGAAAAATATTTTACACTCATTTTTTTAAATTATGTGTTTTTTTATCGACAAATGTAATTGTCTAAAAAGTTTCCGAAAAAGTGGTTTAAACAATATTTCAAAAACAAATTTTTTACAACTTTTTGTATTAATTCTTTATCCATTTTTACGTAAACTCGTATGTTTATTCTATCGACCGAAATAGGGCATAAGTGGTTTTGGAATCTCTTGGTTTTCGTCGTTTAACAATAGTCATTACATATCTAACATTTTGCTATCTCGTATGGGAGAGGACTGTTCGAGTGTGTTTTACAATCGATAACATCAATCTCTGAGCTGTGGAAATATGGAAATATAAATACCATTGTATTTGGTCTTGTATGTATAAATGTGACGCGCTAATAGTTACCACCGCGACTATGCCGCGTTAAACTGGATCGTTACAGACAAAAAAAGATAAGCGTCAAATATTTCTTAACAAACTACGCCATATTAGAAATTTTTATTAAAATCAACGTGTTACGCTTCGATATGTTTCCTTGTTAGAAAACAAACTATGCGAATAGTTGAATGAATAAGCTTTAACACGACATGCGTCTTCATACGGCAGAGGCTTCGAACAGAATTTCTCGTACTGGTGCCGCTGTCACATATGTTCTGAGCAATTCTTCGGTTCTTTTGTATTTCGCTTTATTTCAAAATAAGAACCTACATGATTTAAGTTTGTAGGATGTTCTGCAATTGCCGAGAAGAATCACATCCACCGCGTATTCTAATGCTTTTCGGGATTTTAAGCAAAGTCTTTATTAGGTGCCAGGCACTATACAGATCCGTGTATCGTTCTCCAAAACTTGATCGTTGATCGCTTGGACAAGATTGTCTTTGGCAAGCCCGTCCATAACTCCTGGAAGCACTTTGAAATGCTAAAAGTATCCCAATTGGCTAATGCTGAGTTTGACTTTTAATCGAGCAGGTATTTTGTCGGCGACCATTTTCGCTCCCTAGTCCTTGTACTTTTTAACACGCTCTTCCCAGAACTCGGGCACGGTCACCGAAATTTGGCGATGCAACGATATATTCTATAGGTCCATCGTGTATGACATGGCCGGCTGCCACTTATTTTGTCTCGCTTCACGGTCCCTCCGAAAATTCGAGACTTATGGTAACCGCACAAATTTTGTGACTGAAAACCAAACAGTTTAATAAGTAATACGTACGATAACAAAAATTCCAAATCGTTCAATAAGACGAAAAACGGCTTTGTCTAAAACAGCTGTGAGCTGTTTAGAATAAACGACAAGGGTGTATCCGTGAAAAACTGACAGTTATTAAAATATTCTCTATAAATGATACATTTGCGACCGATAAGTCGATTCGATGGTAATTAATTACGGCCAAGTTCGCAATGATCCTCTTTTAACAGTTGCGTCTGTTGAGGCTTTTGGGTGTAAGCCGTATCCTAAAGGAAGAGATTTCCCAATGTTTCGCCAGCATCATCAGGGGGTCAGAAGACACACTGATACTGGAGTGTGTCGCATTGTGTTCCACTTATACTGTGGGTTCCGGTACGGTGAGCACCAATCCAAGATGACGTTTTTAATTGGGCGGCCGGACAATTAAAAAACTGGGAAGAGTGTGTGCCATATTGGATTCAGGCTGTCCCCTGTGTCCCTGTTGATGTTATGCGGTTGTTGCTTAATTTCCAACGATTCCCGGTGTTTTTTGGAGAAGTAAGTTTTTGTTCTGGCTAGAACTTTGGTTTTATTGAAAAGGATGGTATGTCCTCTTTTAACAGTTTTTAAGCCTCCGACCGGCATCCGGCAAATCTTATCAACAATAATTACAGCGAACCTTAGTAGGTTTAATATAGTTCGATACATTGTTTTGATTTTATGCTATGCTGATATGCTTGCTGTCGAAAAATTTCGTTGTTCTCCGTGCAAATCGCGATTGAATTCGTACTATATGGTACGAGCGATACGCACAAAACTTTGATGTAGCGGAAAGGTTGATATAGTATGAATTCAAAGACAATTGTTACGAGCATGGGCTACGAGTTGAACGAGAGTCGATTAATGAAACCATGCATCGAATAAAATTTTTACGCTTTTCATACTGCAGCGGCCAGCGTTGAACGACGTTCAATGGCAGGGTTTCCTATTGTTGTTACCGTGGGCTTCGGTTCCTTAATTCTTAGGCTACGGTGCGAGCCTGTCACCGCCACATCTAACAACCGTTGCCGGCCGACCCAGGGCACAGGAGCTGCGATTTCTGCGACTCGAGGCAACCCTCGGCCCATAAAACAGTGAAGGATGTACAAGTGACGTTTCGGGACGTTCGGGTTTTTACCACACTAACAATAACAAGTAACAATGCAAACAAATGCGGATGCATTTCCTGGGCAAGCAAATGTGGCTACTCTCGGAAATGTCGCGAGTATCTCCATTATCTGAACCATAGGGACCCGTCTTATCCACCTAGGTTTTTCGTTGGTCCGTTTTTGCGTCTTAGCAAAAAGGGAAGGGAGCATAGTCTTTATTACGGCTAACTTTCTGCCTTGCGCTCTCATTCTACTCTCATTCGTTCATTACCAACTCATTATAGATTCATTCTACCCTCATTACGCACTCAGTTCCTGCTTCTAGAGCATCTTAGACGGGTCTCATTTTCTATGCAATCTAGATTCATTCGTTCTTATACATTGCTCCTATGGCACCTTAGACATTGAATTCTTAGTTCTCATTGCTCCGATAGCATATCTTAGTTCGCTGCTCACTCATTCTGGTCGTTACACAATTTGTTATGCTAATTTATTACATTAGTGTTGAAGTTTCGTTCTAGTAGTGGTTTAAATACAGTTTACTAAAACCTGATTTTTCGAGCAGTAGTTACGTAGTTGTGCAAACACATACTAGGTCCGAAGGAACTTACAAATCTCCCGTGGACAATAAACACATATGAATCGATGTATTGTTGTGGCCATTGGCACGTACAATAAAAGATTTGGCGTGCAAATTGAATCAGCTTATGAAACAAGCAGCAACAAAGATATGTTTGAGAAAGCTGTTTTCAACGTTTACGATTCGCGAGTTTTAAGTAAAGCATGTTTCACTTTCGGTCTCGATACCAAAGTGGGTATCGTAAATCCCTAATTTTCAAAGATCCGCGCTAAGCGGGACCAGGCGCCCCACAGCTGATCAGGGATGGGACTCGTGGATTCGAAGGAGATTCCGCTGCGTTGTCAAATGTTTTACCGTATTATATTTAAGATTTTTAAGAGTTGGTTAAGCACAGAATCGCAGAAAAATCGAAGAGGAAACAACCTTAAATCACGATCGATCCTTCTACGTTCTACAAATATACCAATAGTATACCGTACACATATATATAGTATACATATACCGTAGTTTCATTATAAACACCCAGGGTAACTCCTATGTCCTCGACTATCGATGCATCGTTGCTCATTACGTTCAATTTCGTATTTCTGAAATACCATGCATGCGAAAGATCGTTTCTAGAAGAAATAGATTACACTGTATTTACTTCTTCAAAAGAATCAAGGTATCGCTTTGCTCTAGTGGAATTTTGAAAACTTCGAAGGAACCGCGATACTGAAATTCTTTACATCGAACGATGCTTCCCGCATGAACAGATGTATTTTCTGTTCATTCGACGTGACATTAATTTCTTTTGCGAACAATTTAACAAATAATTACGATCGCCTTGCTTCCGTTACGCGATAGCCCAGTGTTAATGAGATTTTTCGCCAGTTCCTGAGAAACCGATCTTGATAATCGCCATGATACAGATACTTTTTTCCAACGTGTACGATGGACTTCAAGATAAAATCCGTTCTGGTCGATCGAAGAAATTAACCAAAAAGGAAGAGAATGTAATTGTGTGTAAAATAATTGTGCGAATAATTCGCGCTTGCCAATCGTTAAAGTTCATACGCGATATAACGACTTGTTACGTTTTCACCGCACCGAGTCACTGCTCCGTTATATTGCGTCAGTCGCCCAATGTTAATTCGGCCGGCGATAGTGCTGTAAATAGTAGAAATAAAGGACATTAAGTTTTACCTCGTTTCTAACAAATTATTTGCGGCACGAAATTCTACACATAAGATAAACATAAATTTCTCTATTGGGTGTTAAGGAATTCGAAGTAGTGTATAAAAATTAGATAGAAATATTGTGAATCGTCGCGAACAAGATAATTTATTTTTCTTCTTTATAAAAGTATTATTGTCAA
This sequence comes from Agapostemon virescens, assembly GCA_028453745.1. Classification (NCBI taxonomy): domain Eukaryota; kingdom Metazoa; phylum Arthropoda; class Insecta; order Hymenoptera; family Halictidae; genus Agapostemon; species Agapostemon virescens. The sequence goes on from CM052089.1 coordinate 344,015, forward strand.
AGTCATCCGTGTGAGTAACCAAAAATACGTCGATGCTACTACATCACAATTTGTCTGTACGCGTATATGCCAGATCTTGAAATAATAGCATTCGAAAGATTTTAGTCGTCTCTAATCGCCCCTCAAGAGGTCATTAACGAAATTCTTTTCATAGATAGAAAGTACTTTATCGATACTGGGTTCATATTTAAAAAGTCAGCATGTGGTATATAGGGTACGGTATACGATTGACTCGTTGAAAAGCTACAATATTATCGATTTGAAGTTGGCTATGGTCAGCGTGGCCAGGGAGGAAGACAAAGGAACGTCGCGCGGGCCCGAATCTATTTAAATACCCGAAAGTATTTTGCAACTAAACGCCTGAATCGTTTCCCTGACCGGTTTAGCTGTATGTGATGATGAATTGTCATGAAGCAAAATCACTTTGTGTCGCCTTTTTTGATATTCCGGTCATTTTCTGGATCTTTCTCATGGCTGTCAAACGTACGGAGACGGCTCCCCGTGTCACATTTAATCGATTCGCGAATTGTTGTTGCGTTTGAACGTCATCCTCATCCAACGATTTTTGCAATTCGCTGCCTTCAAACTTTTTCGGTGGTCTTCCACGTTCTTCGTTTCTCACGTCAAAATTGCCACTTTTGAATTTTTTAAACCACTCAAATCACTGTAATTTACTAACGATTCTGCAGTAGTTTCCTCTAAATGGTAACTGAAAATCTATGCTATCCGCAAATCGTAGTTTCCAGGCACAAAATTCGACAAATTCAACGCTAATAAAAACTATGCTCTCGATGTCAAAGCAAGAAAATGGCGTCGATGACACGCGGTTTGACGGTAACTACAATTTATTGGTAGTTAGCGCCACCTATAGGCGGTTTAATTCCGGTTTGATATTTACAGGCGTGGTAAATAAATTATACGCACCGAAGGATCCTCATTCTTTGGTGGTCAGAATTTGACTGTGTTTGAATGTTGTTTTCGTCCACATAGATCACGCTATTCCTACCATTGGCGTTAGATCGGCGGCGTCGGTTAGCTCTCGCACACGCGCCCCTAAACACGTGTACTTCCACTCGCACCATCTCCGGGCACGCGTACACCTACACGACGTATCTCTGCATCATCCGTTTCGTTTTGGTTTCTGACATCGAAACTCTTATTTGATACAGTGGATAGTCGAAATATTATTGAGAGATTTTAGCCATTTTTTGATTAAATATTTCTTTTATTCAAAAGGAATTTTATTGGCCATTATTATCTATAACCTTTTGTCATTTTTGGGGTAGAGCCATAATCCCATCGGAATAAAACTTCTGTGGTTTATCAGATAAAAACATGGTCAAGTGATTTTCACAGTCCTTTTTTGAATCCAACTTTTTACCATTAAGGTAGTTTTGCAAAGATCGTGTGGTAAAGTACGTGGAGAATAAAGAAACAACACGTTGTCGTTCAATATATTTTATTTACTCCGCACCGTAGCGGGATAGAGTCTTCATTAGACGACTGTTCGAGACATTTTGAATGTCGTCTCCCCTCGAACGCGTTTCGTGGCGAGGACCATTTCCGCGATATTGACAATGTTTATATTTTCTTCGAGTGCTATGTGCCGCAGAGAAAAGCCAGACGGCCCAGCATCGTTTTCATTATGGGCCCACGAATCGGCCCGCCGTGCTGGCGCAACCGGACACCCCTCTTCTCTGCGACACTCGAAATACGTCGCCACAATCGAAACAAACTATAATCTGATGGTGCAAGGTCTGAGCTATACGGTGAATGTATCAAAACTTTCCAAGCTCAAAAATGGTTCGCTTTCATTACGTTTGAGCAATGATTCGCAGATGGAAACTCGACCCATTGTAAGGATGGCTGATTTAATAATACAAGATTTTGCGTAAGACGTTTATTTGGTTCAAACTTGGTGTACCTTCGTACGCGCCACGACGACAACCCTGTTCCTTGCTCGCTCTAGCTCTTTTCAAGCTTTCCGCCTCGTAGGCCGTTCCTCTCCACAACCAATCACATTTTGTTTTTAAAAACTAACGTACGCCCTTCGAGAGGCGCCAGGGTGAGGGAAACTGGCCAGTTTCTGGAGGAACCCTCGCCTTGAGCCCTCGTCGTCTACCTAGGACCCTCAACGGTCCGCGCTTGGTCTGCAGATGTTTTACGGTACGTCAACGGCTATTGAGACCTTTAGCTAAAATACGAGGACTCTAATAAATTATCATAAAACACGGAAAGTTCCGCTAAATCTCAAAAATAGCCTAAAGTCACGTCCGCACCGTAATCATAAACTGCGTCCCTAACCAGCAACGGTACCCTACTGCGGCCCGCATGGGCCGCGGTCACTCGAATCCCTTACATCATGAAAGGCTATGGCCGGGTTTGTAGGTGATTTTCGCCCACGACGGTATTTTGATCGAGCTTGGAATATGTCATAGCCTACCCAAAAAGACCCCCGTGTGCCAAGTTTCAGCCCCATATCTCATCTGTAAGGGTAGTTATTGAGAAAAATAAAAAAACGCTCTCTTGGCCTATTTTCCCTATTTATTAACTAACTAATTAATTAAAAATTCTAAAAAAATTCTGACACATTCCGGATACTATGCCACATATTAGGTATTATTTACAGATTTTTCCGTTGCAAACTCTGGTTGTAAACAACGAAAAACTAAAAAAAACATAAAAAAATGCCGATTTCATATAGTAATATTACGATGGGCAGCACGAATTTAATTTAGCAATGAGATATAATTGTAAACATTATGCTCAATTTTTTTCAAACTCCTGCGTGGGGGGTACGCGTGGTCAAAAAAAATAAAAACCACTTTTTTCGGCGTTTTTTTTAAGTTATACTTATTTTTTCTGAATATAAAAAATATAGTATGTAATATTGAATGTTCCTGCGTTAAAAAAAAAATTCCAGATTTTTTAAATTGCGTACTGTAAAAAATAAAATTATTTGATATTATTTGATATTTGATATTATCTGATATTACTTTTGATACGATTAACGAAATACAAAACTGTCTGCATAAAAATTGTAGACTGAAATGTCACCTATCAAATGTGATTAATGTTGCAAGACATATGAAAACAAACATTTAATAACAAAACTCTCAATACTTTTCCGACTATACAATATTATTCGGCATCGCCACAACAAGCGGTTTGTCGTGTAATCAGTCTATTCGTCAGAAAAGACCAAGACGAAGAGTTTCGCGAAATTAAAAAATTCGCTTATACGAATTTGTTTGTACGGTTCACTATTCGGAATCTTTGTGGAATTTTCTTTCTGAAAAAAAAACCGTTTACCATGAAATCATATGAGATGTCAAAATTCAATAAAAAGAGTTGACGCTTTGCATATTACAATTACACGGGGTATTAGAAAGTTATTAGAGGCTGAAAACGAAAAAGAATAACGCGTAATTTAAAAATTGGCACATTTCATGGAATGTGGTTTGAACTAATGCAAATGAATATTTTTAAAACTTTACCAGTTTTCCGTGTATTTTTTAATAATGCGTCCACCATGACAGAAATTTTTAGTGAGCGGATTACAGACAACTTCTGTTGAGAGATAAATAATAAAGTTTGTCTGTTATTTATGTCACGTTTACTAACAAGCAATGATATGTTGATTTAATCAACTAGAATAGAGATAAGGAAACGTAATACCGGGTGCATAATCGGAGGACAATGATTTTCAGCAGAATTTTACGCAAAACCTAAAACAATATTATCTTTTTTGTTTCCGATCGCTCCGGCAAAATCTTCGTGTGTATTATACAAAGGTTACGTCACTTTCAGTAATATTATTTATACGGATAAATGACGCGGATGTAATACTTTAGGAAATTCCCAATAACATAAAATATATATATATAGTAAAACTATGAGTCATTCCACAAATTTTGTTAATCCTAAAGCGGCGTTCGTATGCAGAAGATAGAAAAATTATGGAGCGATATACGAGAAAATATTAATCGCTACGTTATTTACTACTATTATTTTACCTACTACCATGCAAAACTTTTATTTTTAAAAATACGATTTCCCTGAGTGTATCGATGTCCTTTTGACATTATGAGATTGCTGTATCCATTGGAACAATTAAATACTGCTAGAATACGCTAGAAACTGGTGTATCATTTTAAAGAAGTCGTTTCAATCAAAAAGTTCACAGTTTTTTTGCATTTATCTCGGAAACTTGAAGCGAAGTGACGGTTATAGGTATAGGGAAAGGTTACTCGAAACGACTTGTTTGACAACACATATCAAGGTCCAAGCGATTGGAGCTGGGTCCGCCTAACGTAATATTCACCAAAATTAATTAATGACGGTTTGGTTGAAACTTGTCGATTAATAAAAAATTTCGCTGGATACATGTATTCAAGGTAATACATATATGGAATTCATACAGAAGTTATTTAATATATTTTTCCTTGTATCATAAAACTATATGTACTGAAACGAAGTATCGATATTTACTGTACTTCGTAGAAAAACTCCACATTCTAAAAATATCGGCAACCAACGTACTTCTTTTCCCCGGTTGAGAATGAAGGTACTGTCGTCACGATTTGCAGTCAGTTTTAATTTTGCACCTGTCTTGTAGACATCACCGAGAATATCTTTCCATATATTTCTTTCACTGTTTCTTTGAATGCAGGCGTTGTACCTTTTATTCTACCCGAGGATTTGTATTCCACATAATCTGAATATGTTAAATAATTATGCGATGTAAGAGAGACATTTCTGTTTCTAAAGTAATCGTCGTTTACGTTATTTATATGATTACAATCGCATCAGAAACTATGGCAACTTGTCTAGACGTGTTTGTAAATTACTATTTTGAACGTAAGCTATGCGAAAATTTTCTATATACAATATATAACCGATATTTTAAAAAAAGCAGAAAACGGAACAAATATTTAATCAAACCGTATCGATATTTTGACTGGTTGATAAAATATTCAACCATAGATACAATGTAGAAGCGTATTTCAATCTCCATATGTACAAACGGATTAACGTATCCACGGCTGAATGCGATCCAGTCTGGAATCGTCGATCAATAAAACGGCTGCTTAAAGCATTGTTCCGCGTTCACTCCCGTCCTTCTACCGCACTCGTTTGAGGTCAGGATCAGAATTAATAATCCCTGATTTCGTCTCGCTGCAGACGCTCGTTCAATTTCAATCAACGAAGTTGTATGCAATTACTCGTAATGCGACTGAAATTATGGTCCTCCGGTGAACCGATTCGAACGAGACAACTCGAATAGCAAAGATATCGTATAACGACTTACAATTACACTATTCAACGCCGCCATTAAAAAATACTCACATTTCCGGTTACTGATATGAATCTGATGTATATATAGCTATAAGTATGACGAAATGTATGAAAATTTATGATATTGGTATTTGCGCGGTGGCCTATTTTTTCGATAAAAATGATACACGCTATTCGAATTAATCAATGACTCTGTTCACAGAATGGAAGATTATGCGAAACTACGTTAGATAAGACTGCGGGATTCGACAAAGTCACATTGAAATCAGAAACGATTGAACGGGACCTGCGCAAGAGAATAGATTCTATACGGAGGAGACCGCTCTGTAGCTGGCTCTATGTGCCTGATAAACTAGGACATGCGCCGCCGTTGGGGTCCATGACATCTGTTGCCCTCGATCTTACGCTATCTCGCTACCATTCGTAGAAACCTATCGTTTCCCTTGCTTCTTAAATCTTCCTTACTATTTTCTATTTTTACCCTCTCTATTCTCGATACGATAGAAACAATATGGGAGATGTAGCATAGAACTCGATTTCTCTATTACTCGTCCGAAGGTGGTCCTTTAAAACATGTTAAAAAGAGAGCAACCGTATATTTATACATCTACTTATACACTACTTGATAAAATTACAATTATAAATGGTCTCTTGTAATCGAATTTAGTTTAAGTTTTCTGTAAAAGTATCCTATTTTTTAACTAAATTTTTGTAGATGAAAATTGAATACACGGAATCACAACGAGCACGGGTATATGTATCAAGTTAATCGTAGCGCATGCAGTAAATATGCGTAGGCATAGCGTTGGAGGTTTGATATATATAAAAAGAAATTTATTATTAACACTATTATAAATATGAAACATAGAAAAATATATGTTTCGGCTGCACCGTTTAAGTCGTGTCAAATAAATCAATATATTTGTATCGCGAAGGAATGATTCGCCTTTCTTTTTATAAGCAACTTAAAGCGAATACCGAATGATTAAACTCATCAAATGGAGCAAATCAATCCACATATAGATAGGTCATCATTCCGATTTTATCGATTGTAAAGTGGTCATCGTATTGGTCATCAAGATTATGAACTGCAAGACTTCGTAAAGCAATCGTATACGTGTTTTCATGTTTACTGACATTAATAAGTTGTGACAGAATTACGAATGTTTAAAATGCTTTTGGAAATGATCTCTTGTGTCATGAATCTGGTGTTTCATAATAGAAATCAAATTAAATAGAAATTAGCATGAAACAGTGGATTTCAAATCATTATACTTTATAATTACGAAGAATGTGATAACGAAAAAAGATTTTAGTCAAGTCTTAAAGTGATTTAACGTTTTTATAACATCGACGTGTTACTGTCAACATGGTTATTCAATTATCCCTTCTTTCAGCAATGATGTAATTCAAGTAATTTAGATAACATTGTAAAAAACGGTAATGCGGTAATACGGTAATACGCTATGACGTTGTCTTAAAGATAATGACATCGGTGTTAAAAAATTCTGCTTTGTTGTACAACACTTGCTTTAAAGTCTTCGAGCAGGATTGTTCTTTTGTAGAAGTTTTAAATCAGAACGAATCTTTGGAAAAGTAAATGTGCATTTGTTTCGCACGATCTCTAATATTCCGTTCCTTCGGGTAAAATACAAATCGATTAAAAATTCAACTTTTTCAGATACTTTTTCAGATACTTTTTCAGATACTTATTAGGTAAATCGGAAAGTTCCGTCCGTTTTTTTACAAAAAGTAAAGCTTTATTCATGAAAGAAAATAAAAAACTACGTTAATTAAAATATTGTCCATCGTTAGCGATGACTTTTTCCCATCTTTCGGGCAGCAAGCGAATTCCGCGTCGAAAGAATGATTCATCTTTGGAGGTTATCCAGGCGGAGATCGATTTTTCGAGATCTTCGTACGAATTAAATCGTTCTTCAGCAAGTGCGTGTGCCATTGACCGAAACAAGTGATAGTCAGATGGGGCATAGTCTGGTGAATAAGCCGCATGTGGTAGCACTTCCCAGCGGAGTGCTTCTATCGTTTCCTTGACAATTTTTGAGACGTGAGGCCGAGCATTGTCATGCAGCAAAATCACCTTACGCTGTCTCGTTTCATATTGTGGTTGTTTTTCGTGCAATGCTCGACTCAAACGGATAATTTATTGTCGGTAGAGATCTCTTGTGACTGTTTGGCCAGTTTTTAGCAGTTCATAGTATACCACACCTTCCTGATCCCACCAAATGCAGAGTAAAACCTTTTTGCCGTGGATATTCCGCTTTGGCGTCGATGTTGAGGGTTGGCCAGGATCACAAATGGTTTTCCGACGTTTAGGATTGTCAAAATAAATCCATTTTTCATCCCCAGTGACCAGGCCCGCGCAGAACGAAAAACAATAGGAAGCGAAATAACAAAGAAATTCGGAGTTTTCTAAATGACAGCGGCGTATGGCAACGTTAGGACCGCCACAGTATTTTAAAGCGTATGCGAATCAAGGGCCGGAAGAAGACCGTACAAGGAAAGCCGAGTAGGAAGTGAAAAGTCAAACGATTGGATGTTGTAATTGTTACTAGTAATTTAGTAGTTATTTATTCGCAAGCAATTATTCCGAACTAAGCCCAAATTAAGAGAGGCACTCGTGTTTTGGACAATTTCAGGAGTTTGTGCAATATACTGGCCTTGAGAATGCCCAATGCCTGGGGTTAGAGGGCCCAATTGGGGTCATCGTACCCTAGATCGACCCAGACGACACGACTCGACAGCAAGTGAACTCGACGAGCTCTTTACCAAGACGTTTGTGCGTCGTATGTCTAATTCTGACTCTCAGAGCTGGACAAGTGCGTTCTTTCCCCTAGTCTTTTACCCATTTCTTTGTCACATTTTGTGCTAGGTTGGGAGGTTGGCGGTGGCCCTGCTTGGACGTTCGGACGTTTCTACGCAGTCCATTCTGTTTGTCTGTCTACACCGTTGATTCGAAAGTATCTTGAAAACAACAGCAAGCTGACACAGTTATTGTCAGCTAGCTGTGCCGATGTTTCGGCCCAGTCGCGAGCGATGTTGGATCCAAGCGCTTCCCTGCTGTCGTTATACGCGTAGATGCGTTTGCAAGCTAGAGTAACAAACGTTTCTGCCTAAAGGATTAATGTACGGAGCCCCAGTGCGTAAACTTAGCCAAACATGGGAATGGATCCCATCCGTGCACCGTACAGTTGGCCAACACGCGATTTTGGCTGAAAAATGTCATACACAATCGGACGTAGCTTTTGATTTCAACTTAAATTGTGTCGTATTAAAAAGTATGTCTCAGGTTTTTATATTATTTAACGTGTATGTGTACAGAGCGTTGTCCTGTCCAACATTGACGTATTGTAAAAGTAAGGAATATGTATTTCATAATCGTAAAGTACATTTAAAGTTGTAACGGTTAAGGTTCGGCGTATTCAGCGTTCCAAAGGGTTCTGTTCTAAATATTCTGACTGTTCTAAAGGTTCCAGATGTTCCAAAGGTTGTGAATATTCTACGTGTATCTTTTCCTACCATATTTTCAGAACAGATTACTATGGTAGAAATGAAAAAGGAATAAATCACCAGTCTAGGCCGTAACGTTCTACTCCGTCGTTATAATTCCTAGCAGTCTTAATCCCCTTAAAATATGTTTCCAGATCGCGTACTGAAAAATCGTTGTAAGTTCATGAAAAAAACATGGCGTTTGGTGCTCTTTAAGATAATTATTCTATTTTAAATCCACTCTTCAAGTGCTAAATCTATACTTCTAAATTTGAAACAAAACTTAAACATTTACTTTAATTATTCGCATACGTTTTGTAAAGTTGTAGAAATAGAATAGGTAACGAAGCCAAAGGTGACAATTAAAGAAGTAAATCACGTTATTAAAGTATTAAATAGACAAATTTAAACATATTACTATACCCTTGAATTCAACCTCGTTTATAATGTGGAAATATGATAAAATAATTTCCATTTCAATAAACAAAATTGTATTTTCTAAATTATCCTTTACATCCACAAGTTCTTCGTTTAGTACACTTAATAAATATTACAAATAGTTCAGAATCGTAACGATTGATTCGTGGACTACTCGATAAATATACAGTGTGACCGGTTTTAATCTCTAAATAAAAATGATTTCAGTAGTATATATTGTATAAAAAAAGATAGTTTGCGTAGAATTCACATGGAGGTGATATGCGTTTTTTAACGGAATCTTATATATTTTCTACGCAATACTAGGTTTACTGGAGAATAAAGGTTTACAGATATGTTACACAATGGTATATTAAATATTCGACATTATCAACGTATTACACCTAGAACCAACGACGGTAGATGTTATAAAAGAAAGAATTACAGTGCATGGCACATAATGCTGATTCACTAAAAATGTTCAACGTTAAGTGCAATAATTCTGGAAGAAGAATACAAGTATGTAATTACAATGCATGCAGGGTTTTTGAACATTTGGTGTTCCACGTATTGAGTAGAAAGACTACTTTTAGCTTAAATTATAGAAAATATTCAAGAAATTTGGTCGGTACAATTAAAAAACTAGGTACCAACTAACGATAAGAATTTAGTTAAATATTAAATTATAAAATATTAAATGAAATAATATAAAAAAATAATAAATAATAAAAATATAAATAAAATAAAAAATAATATATTAAATATTATATTGACTTGGAGAAAATGCACCGACAGAAAGTAATGTGTTTCTTTAATGTGGTAGTAGCATTTTCTGTAGATACGACAATAATTCGCCTGCTACGCCAGTCAAGATTTTATTGATATCAGTACAAATTATATCATATATAAATGTCTCGTATATATTGGTGAAGTATAAACTTTTGTACATTGGATTGACCATGTCAAGAAGTGAATCTATAGGGACATGATAAATTCGAGGGCGGAAAACTCGGTGAATCGCTACATCTTGAGTTTGCACGTATCGGAAAATATCTCGTTCGAGGATTTCATCGAGTTCTCATTCAGTGGTTTTCCAATACACGAATTTTTCATCGTATTCGTTTGGCCTTTATTGCTCGACCAATCCGTTCTAATGGTATATCGACTTACTTCCCTGGTAGTTTGTACTGTTTGTTTTATTTTTACTTATTTACGTACTCGCAAACTTTTATCGACTTGCTACTCTGTTCTATCGCGACCTGCAGTCTTTAATTTGTCGAAACGATTAAAAATATAGCCGCAAAATTGGTGCGTTAAAATATTTTTTAAATACGTTCACATGTCAATAATGTTATAAAGAAACATATCGTCATATTTGGGAGAGTCTAACAAATCGTTTGTATAGCTGTTACGGTTATTGCGGATGAAATTTTGTAGTTAAAGGTTTGACTTTTTCTTGAGAATTGAATTTTTCAAAAACTCAAGATGGATAGCATGTGGTTACTCTACCTCTTACGGTCACCTACAGATGAACGCACGACCAATTAGGCTACTAGCACTACACTACTATATATTACCTAATCCGTCATCGATTCCTATATCCGGTGACGAATATCCGTCTCCTTAACTGGCTTCCGATATTCCAGCGTCCAAGGCAGGGCTTTCTAGGTAACCTCTAGCCTCGTCTACCGACAAAGCGCTTCCTTTTCTTATCTCTTCTCCATCTCTACCTCACTTTTCAACCGCCGTGTAAGAAAAAAAGATTACATATATTATAATCAATCGTATCGACATTCCTTACAGATAATAATGCTTATCGCATTCTTGACATGTAATTGTATCTTGTAGTAGTAGTATCTTAACCGATGATACTAAAACATGTGTTTAGCAAGTCCGTTTGATCGGTTTGTAATTGACTCTAATTACTACAGTACTAAAAATACAGAAGGTTGGTAACGTCACTGGTTTCAACTGGTTTACTTTCCTGTGCTACAATTACCCATTCTACTGCATGCGATGTCATCCATAAAAAATTCCTAGATTCAAATATTAATTTTAAGCTATAAAAAAGCTGATAGCGATACAATGTATTTTAAACTGAAATCTTAATGTGAAATCAGCAAGTATTTAATATGAAAAGATTGTACATTTACTACTTCTTGGGTTATAATTTTGTTACAAGGACTTTTAAATATCTAAAGAATGTATCTTTAAACCAAACTACGATTAATTTAAAACATTCAAATCTCTTTATTTCTAATGGTCCGGGCTTGCACGAAGAATGGCATCTATTATTTTGAACGTTGGTACGAAATTTAATTTATTAAAAGATTTTGACGCAAAACTGACCTGTAAAGGTGGTTTGCTCTTTAGACTTCCACGAAAAGCTGGGTCATAGGCTTTGTGCCGGATAAGTGGAGTTTCCGTGGAGAAGAAAAGAACCACTCTTGTTATCGCTCACTACGATGATCCAGCATTTCGCATTCCGCAACGCGAAAATCTTCGCTCGTCTATGGTCAAGGTCGCCCTCGTATTCACAAATTTTTCATCCCTAATGTTAAACAAAAACTGTTGCGACTGTATGTATATTATTGTATATAATATGTATATGAGTACGTATATTATTCGTCGACCAACGTTCATATCGGTGGGGTGAATACAGCATTTAAAGTTCTGGTTGTACAACCTATTTGACTGAACATCCTACAGTCATTAAAGTTTGGAAAATAATAGAGTTTGCTAACTCCAGGAAACACCAATTGTTTAAAAATAAATCAAGAATTAATGTGTGTTTACTTATATTTCCAGATAAATATCAATTTATTTTTCTGTACATACTTTGGTACGGGAAAATATTGGTATTCTAAAATTTTACGTTAGGAAAAAGTTATTAGAATTGAACTTGTCCCGCATTTTGTACAAAACAGAATTATCGTGAATAAGAATAAACACATCTTTTGTATTTGTTATTTTGGCATAAATTTTATTTGCACGGACGTTTGCAAACTATCGGTATACTTTTTATGTCCGATTATATGTTATAGAAATTTACGAGACACAAATAATACAATAACATCTGCAACGAAAAAAAAAATCGCGTTAAGATATTTAAAATTTAATCATGTTAATTTTATAAAAGAATTAATATGGCTGCGAACTAAAACTATTTAGACGCGCGTTTATCGAATACGCCCATCGTATGTAATAGTAGCCTCAAGAGCTTTACTACGAATTTTTTATACGATGACAGGAGCGGAACGCTTCTGTTTTAATAAAATTTGTAACATAAGTTTAGAATTTGATCGAACACGAAATCTTAATAACAATTGTATTGTAATGAAATAATATAATCGTGACGCTTCTTCACAGGTATGTCCGGCAAAGATGTTAGTGGATGGTCTAAAATTCCCTGCCTGAAGGGACGTTCCTCAAATAAAGGTGGAAGCGCATCTGGCAGTGCACACGTTGGTCCACCTCAATGTCCACATTCTGTATTAAGTAGTACCCGAAGTTCGGTGAGCAGTTCGCCTTTGAGTCCGTGCCCAACACCCATGCCGTTTTTGGTCACTTCGGGTTCAGTCAGGTGAGATTGCTATGTTTGCTAGTATCTTCACATTACTTATCAAGTCGAACTTCTATTAAATATATTCTTACTATTCGTTTTTTATTCGTACTACAAATTAAAATCGCAAAACACATCCTCAAAGACACAAAAGCATCTTATTCTATTTCTGCAATAAAGGAAACCCGAATTCCTATTAAATATAAAATGAGAATTTTGACAGTGAGTATGAGTTACTCACTAGATTAGTATTGATTAAATATTTATATTTTCCACTAATCGTTTCTTTAAGCATTGCTAACTTAAGACAAAACGGTGATTTAAAATAATGATGCAACCGCCAATTATTCGCGTAGCAATTGTTCACATACTTAATGGAAACATTTTCGTCGCAAGCCATACAGGGTGAGGCACTAAGGCTGTCACCTGCATGACTAGGCTGCTATCGGTGACAGAAAAAAATGCATCAGGCCAACATTATTCGGTATCGAGGGGATGATCATCTGATGTTACTACTTTTCAGATAGGTGAAAGGTCATTCGTGGTCTGAGTTAAGCCAATTGTGATGGAAAATAATTTACTTCGAGAAACTGATCAAACACCGTTGATTTATTTATTTAACAGTAATAGACGACTAATGCAAGTGTTCAAAGTGGTGACCATGAACATTGACGCATGCTCTGGATATTGCTCATTGACGTTGCTTGACGGATAATACGGCATGTTGAACTTCAGTTGTGTTTATCTCGTCATAAGCTTTTCTTATGCGCTCTTTCATACCTTCTTTGCTTATTGGTATACAGGATGTCCCAAAAGTATCGTGACAGCGTGAAATGAGGGGATCCTGAGGTCATTTGAAGCAACTTTTTCCTCAGCGAAAATTCAATCTGGGACTTTGTTAACGAGTTATGGTCGAAAAATGACTGGCCAATGAGAGAGAAGCGCGCAAACTAGCAGGTGCTCGAACGAGCGCGTTCGACCGTCCGCCGGACAGGCGCGCGAACAGAAGCGAGGCATCGAGCTGCGTTCGAGTGAAAGAACAAGTCAGACAACGCGAACTTTCCGAAATTTTTTTACTACGCGATGATAATAATTT
>CM052089.1:367894-429554 GCA_028453745.1 Agapostemon virescens
GTGTGTGTGTGTTTTATTTTATTAACTTTCAAAAATAATTTTTTCACATTAAAAAATTCTTTCAGAAGAGATCGAATTTGCAGCAAACTTACTCAATTAAATTTTAATTTTTTGTCTCTTTTACTGCCTGTATTATCCTAAGATATCTCACAGCGATGGACACTTTGAATCCTGTGACACACTCTCTCCGCAGTACTACTTTATTTATTGTTCACAAGACTAGCTACCCCGGTCCGGTGTTCCACAAAAGTCGCCTTCCCCACTTTCGACGAGGAGTCCTTTCCTCTTTCTCTCCGGCCTTCTCTTTGACCAGCTGCGATCTCCACGGCGCCCTTTAAACGACTTTTAATTAACATTATTGTTATAATAAGCAGGCCATTATAATGGTATACTTTCTATGTAAGTGTACATTATAAGCTATGCATTAAAATATAATTAGATAATTAGGTACAGTATATGACTAGGTAGCGCATGAGGTGCGAGAATTTTTTCTATTTACAGGATGTCCCGTAAAGTACAATGTAATTTGAAATGGAAGATTCTGCAGGTGATTCTAAGTAACATTTTCCTTCACCAATGCGCAATTTGGCGTATTTGAGTCATGGACGAGAGAAAGAGCAGAAATTAATTTAAGTAAAATTCGTTTTTGAACCGTAAATGCAACTGCTGTTTCGAAACATGTCAATGGATCATTCAGGGACGAACTGCGTAGGTGATTGCAGGTACTATATGACATTATTGAAAATGAAGGGACGTTCCGCTCAAGTCGAAAAACTGCACATCTGATGATGTAGTTTTGGTAGTTTGGTGGGTAGATTAATCTATATTTCTGGATTGGTAGATATTGGTAAAAAAAACTTGTCGCACATCCCTTAATTCACGGCATTGTCACGGCATACTGCAGTGTGTTGCGCAGTTCGTCATTGCAAACATTTACACACCGATCCCATGACCTGTATTTTGTAGCAAACACCGAATTTATAATCCAATATTAGAATTTTGTTGAATTTATTGATAATCGACTAAATTTGCCAACATGTGTTATAGAATTATGCATTACTAACGACTAAAATATGATTCGAACTGGAGCATAAATGGTATCACTGAAATATTGCAATCGCTTCGGATAACAATGTCCGTTATAGTGTATGTCATGTAAATTATAATAATGTTGTTGCAAACAAGTTTGTATGAAACTCGAATACAAGTTGATAAGATATTGAAATTCCTTTACGTTTTTGCAGTCTCATATATAATGATTCCATATTTAATTTGTTCTTTATTTGTGAACATTTATATATTTTAATTTGGTTTATTCCTTTAATTTGTGTACTTATCTGTGTTAAAGCGTCGCGTCTAATTTGAATGGAATGTGTAATATGAATTGAGATATTACTTATTACGCTCGGTGTCGATGCACTGGCGATACGGAGTCGAAGAGTAATAATAAAACGCCAAATAGAAATTTTACCGGACAAGCAGAATCCATGAGATTAATTAAATTTGATCCGAAAGGGAACCTAATCCAGACCTAGCCCGATATTACATCCTACCATTCCACCTTCCAGTTCTAATTAGATATAATTTATTATTATTATATTTATACATAAATAATAATATATTTAATTCGTTGATATAATCATTAACCGACAGACGAACCCGAACGTGTTTCAAAACACAACGGACGCTCGCTCACTGCACACTCATTTTTTCTCTCGCACAACCAAATTCACTTCATATACTTTCTGTTTCATCCATTATATTTCTTTCCCATTCTCACCACGTACAGTGGCTAACAAAAGTATTCGAACGGTCAGATTTCTTATCTTTAGCACATGAAATATGTATGTCAATTCGAAATGTTTAAAACAATGTAGTGTCTATAGCAAGAGAGAAGTCTCAAGATTATGTTAATAAACTTGAAAAATAATCCAATCATATATACAATATTTATAACATATTCACGTAATACACGCGCCAGGAATGGGTAACAAAAGTATTCGAACGCTTCAAAGTTATTGATGTTTCTACTTATGTATATCGCAACGCTGAATGTACACATTAATATCAAATGTAAACAAACGAACACTTAGTTGATCATAAAATATCGTTTGACTAAGAATAAAGTACAGTGTATTAACGAATATGAATAGGAAAAAGTCAGAAACATAAAAAAAAAAAAAAGAGAGAGAGAGAGAGAGAGAGAGAGAGAGAGAGAGAGAGAGAGAGAGAGAGAGATTGTGTCGACGATTACTGTGGGACAATTACTTATCACGGATCACAGAGTTTCAAGAAAAAAGTAAATCAACGAAAGAGGTTGCAGTTCTCAAAAAATTATATTACTAAAAATAATTACTTCTGGAACAAAGTCATAGTCTCAGAAGAAAAGTAATTTAATATCTTCGGTTCAGATGGTCGGCATAATGTATGGCGAGAACCAAATACAGAGTTGCAAGCAAAACATTTAAAACAAACAGTCAAACATAAAGGTGGCAATATCATGGTATGGGACTGCATGTCAGCTAATGGGACTGGAAAATTAGTGTTCATCGCTGGTACAATCGATAAATATAAATACCTAAATATTCTGAAAAATAATTAGAAGATAGTGTCAGAAAACTGGGATTAATAGAAGAATGGATCATTTATAATACACCAGGCATGTTAAGCACTACCCCACGAAACCCAGATCTCGATCCGATCGAGCACCTGTGGGTAGAAATCGGAAAAAAATAAATAAATATCATACTACATCAAAACAAATGTTAAAGGATAAAATAACTGTAATATGGAATTCTCTTGAAACCAGTTTCACACAAACGCTAGTACATAGTATGAAACGTCGTTTAAGAAAAGTAATCAATGCCAATGGTGGTCCTACAAAATAGTAACACATGAAAGTGTAACAATATTTATGGCGTTCGAATACTTTTGTTATCCATGCCTGGTGTGTGTTTCAAATAAACGTGTTGTAAATACTGCATATATGATTCAATTATTTTCTACTTTTACTAACGTAATCTTGGGACTTCTTTCTTGCTATAAGCACTAAGTTGTTTTAAACATTTCGGATTAGCATACATATTTCATGTGCTAAAGATAAGAAATCTGACTGTTCGAATACTTTCGTTAGCCACTGTATATCCACACACACACTATTATTATTATTATTATTATTATTATTACTATTATTATTATCATTATTATTATCATCATCATCATCATTATTATTATCATTATTATTATTATCATCATTATTATTATCATCATTATTATTATCATCATTACTATTATGATCATTATTATTATTAACATAAATGTTACTATCACTATTTCTACTATTATTCATAAGAAATTAGAAATAGTTTTGGTGGCTTCGATATGATTAATGCAGCTCTTTCTGAAAAACTGAACAATTATTTTTCACAAAGACTTTTTCCATAGGAGGGTAAATTATAGAAAATACACAACTCTCTGTAACAATGATGAAGTTATGTCGACGTGGGATCAGGACTTCTCATATATTAATAACTGGAGATTAGGAAAGGGTAGGATGTCGTGGGTGTGCTCAAGAGTTGATTGATTATGAGTCGCGAAATTGCAGGTAGGAGACCGGTAACCTCTTCCTAAAATTCTACATTTCTTATAGTTATCATTATACTACAGTCATAGCGATGTACACAAACATTCGTTCTTTAAAACTTTCGACGTTAAATGCTTTATGGTATGAACAACGAAAATGCGTTACTTTTAAACTATTGGAAACAATATTTTTGGCTGTCACCGAATTAGTATTGAAGTAACCCTAAAAATTAAGTTATTATTACAACTTTCTAACGCAAAAAGTGCACTTTTAATGTTGATGTTTAACCAGTATAATAACGGTTAACGAACTAGCCTAACGTGTTACCTCTAAGCTTAAGCTTAACGCGTTGAATACCACGGGGGTCACCGGTGACCGGCACCGCTACATCGTTTAAGAACGGTTATCAATAAATTAACAGCATTGAACATTAACACAGTACTGTCAAAATTAACCAGATTATAGTACGAGGTGAAAACTTTAGTTTTTAGTAACTAACAATTTTGTTCAGTAACGCTGATCATTTCTATAAATGAAACAAAGAAACTTGTTCGAAATATGTAAAATTCGCGTGACATTCAACGTGTTAATGTCCTCTTGAATACCTAGACCAAGTTATTATGGATATTCAAGCAGCGGATCCATTAGTACAATTATGTACATTGAATCAGCACCTATTATGAAAGTTATCCAAAAGTAAGCTTTTACACACATATTTTTATAACACACAGTTCATACATGACAAATCAAAAGTTCCAATATTTATATTTTATTCTAAAATGCGGGGAAGTCAAACAGAAGAAAATAATAATTTCTTTGTTATCTATTAAGCGCTAGAAGTCAAGGAAAATAGTTAATAAAGTGTCATACATAAAACAATGTAACATACCAAAGTGTCTATCATCGTCATCGAAACATCTATCATCGAAACTGTTTCAACGTCATAATACATTGATCTAATGATAACACAGTTAAATAGCTGTAACTCGTACCAAATTTCGTTTACGGATTTTAAAGCGATTCCGTCTGATTGTTAGCCAGGGCCGCAAAAAGTGCGAAATATCGACAGAAAGTTAATTACCCTTGAAATACGGTTTGAATTGGTTAGTGAGGTGTACGGATGAACCTAATGCGAAATTGGCAACTCATTGGGATTATAGGCAACGAAGATAAATTTCACGCGAAGTCGGAAAGGTACTTGGGTATGAATGGAATCGAACGTAAACGAACCTGATGCGGTATCAGGGAGTTGGAGAAGGTTGACTCTTCGCAAATAAACCAATTATGGATTTGGAGAATCGCTAGAAGCGACACGTTCAGAGAAACCTGGTGTAAAACCAGAGGTGTTGTCGGGAAGTTGAATAACTTACAGACGAACCTGATGTGAAATCAGGGAGTTGTAGGATGCGGACGAATCTGATGCGAAACACGGGAACCGCAAGATGGTATATTTTTTGTGGACGAACCGAATGAGAAATTGGGAAAAAATCTCACTTTGGCGTATATTATATTCGATAATTTGTACACTGTTTATAAATTCTATGTGAAAAGAAAACATTGTTAATAAATGATAAATTAATTTGATAGCGGCCTATGACAGACTGGGTATAAGACGTATTAAAAAATATATGTATTATTGCAAGTGATTATTATTAACAAGAAACTATTAAAGCTGAACATTTAAATTTCTTTTCCATTCATATCCGACCAGAATGCTCAGAAGAGTGCCATATATTTTTACTAGAGCTAGGTGGTATATGCAGCCCTACAAATCATTAATGCTAAAAATACATTTTCTGTTTCATTCATATTGAATGTCGTGCTATATTCAGCAATGAGACAGACATAGCCTGATAAAAGAGACCATCGATGTCTACTGCTTAAGTCTGCTAATCGTAGGTATACTCCGGTAATTTGTTAGTCCCTGGCCGATTCTATTCTTAGGCTTACGTAAATCCTCATCGATCATTGATTCCTCTATTGTATTCTCAAACAACCTTAGAAGATTTTTCAACGTGAAATATTTAATGCGCATAGTAAAACATTATTTACAACACGCTACAATATCTACCTTTTTATTAAATGTTCGCTTATTCTTTTAAATTCGATATCATTCGTTATTATGAAGAACGTGTAATAGAAAATATAAAACTCCGTTGAAACGTTTGAATGTAGCCTTTACAGGATACTCCAAGATCATCGCAATATCAAATAATTATTATAACAATATAATTAAAAAAATTTTATTTTACTGTTTTGCCTGTGATCTACTTATTTTTGTCATAAATGGATAATATCGTTTTGTAGTTATGATTGATATAATATAACTGCGCTTTTATAACTTTCGAGTAAGTAAAAAATGCGAAAAATTTAATTTTTATTATTTTCAACTTGGTCAAGAAAAACAGTAATGAAAACATCATAAAATCTGCATTTCAATGTATTTGCAAAAATATTAACTTGTTCCTTATTTTATTATTTCAAATGTTTTGAACTTTAGACTTTACTATATTTTCGAAAATGATAAAATAGTAAATGAAAATCAACAGAAAAAAACCAATATGTTGTAGTACATCACCAAGTACTGTAAATAAGTTTCGGGAAACAGATCTCTATAACTACGAGAAATGAAATGAATAGTGGTCTGGCGACTACTTCCTGCACTCGCCAGTAGATGGCCAATTGGGCAACACTTTTCCATCGCTACTTGATCCGTTAACGAACTGTATACAGGGCGAGGCATTAAAAACAGGCCACTCGAATAATTTGCTTGCTTTCGAAAATAAAAGAGAATACATCGGACCTTTACTTGGTATCGAGAAACTCCTTGTAATTTGATGTTAGTACCTTTTTTTTACAGATGAAGGCATCAAGCAAATAGTATTCTGATAAAGTGTTTCAAGGCGAATGCAATTACCTGATACGAAGGTTATTTAAGGTTAGTCAAGGTCAACTACGATAGAAAGTAAATTGTCTCAAAGCATTGTTCAAATACTTCGACGATTTACGTGTAGCATGCTATTTACGTATTCAAACGTTTCAGCTCCCGCTAAAGTGATATTTCTGGAGATTGTGCGGGTCATCAAAGAGATTCGTCTCGGCCGTTCCAAGACTGAACAAATTTCTTGTTTCTGGTTTCTCTAGCTTTGGTGCGATATGCGATGGACTTTCCTTACCTCGATATTACACTCATAATCGTATATTTAAAGGTGACTTTTCACACATGAAGTTATTAAAAAAATCTAAGACTTATAGCTTGCAAAATTCATCTGAATGTACGAGTATTCTATAACGCTACGTAAAATGTAGAATTCTAAATATCAGCAAAGCAGTGATCTTTTTAGACGGCAAATCTGTCTAGGCAAAGTCTGGCAAAGCGTATTTTGTCAAGTGCTTGAAAGAAATTAAAGGGGGAATTTCTTTTTTTTTTTTTTTTTAAATTTAATTTTTTACATGATCTTGTACTTCAATTCTGTAGAAATGTTTGTGCAAAATTTGAAGTTAAAATTTGTAAGATTTCCATAATTATAAATCACAGCTGGTTGACATGATTTAAAAAAAAAGTATTGCACCGATCGACTTGAAATTTTAATTTTACGATAATAAGTAGTTCTTTTATCGTTTAACGTATAAACAAGACGATTTGGTTGTATACTTTTTTATAATTATTAAAATTCGGGAAATTTTACTAGGCAAATCGATCATTTGGATTTAAACAGCCACCGTTTCTCGAAAAATAATTTTCTTTTCATAATTTTAGTTCAAACGATAATTACATATATAATGAATAAAACTTCGTTAGAAATTTTCATTTCAGATGAATAGGAGGGCAGATATCGTGTCAACCGATAATGAAACAATTATGCGGAGCGTCCTAGTTTTCGGGCAATTCAAACTGTATTTTTAAGTGAACTGGACTGAAAAATTTCTAGAATACATTGAAAGTATAATAAAAACATATATTCAAGTTTCAAATAAATTAATGTTGTACTTTCGTTTGAAAAGAAATGCTAAAGTAGCGACAAAGTATTTTATCTGAATAAAAGTAATTCCCCCCTTAAGGATCAATAACGACGTCCGCAGCTTCCCATGAAAGGCAGGACCACAGAACTGTAGTGGTAGTCTGGGTTCTAGAACTTGTGTATCTATGTATTAGTATAGTTTCAACGAATTCCTTTTTGTTTCACGTTACGATTGCGCGTAGATGCTGCTTTCTATACCCTTACTAAGTTTAAATCAACTAAAAATTAATATAGTGAATTATTCTGAAGTTAGCCACAACGTATTTCCTCGTTATATTATTACTTCTTCGTCTGCTTAAAATCCCACTATTTACCTGAAACCTAACGATGGTAAATGGATTTGAAAGGCTTGGATTTTTCCCAGCGGAAGAAAGGTGACGGAAGAGGTATACAATGAATGTTGAACTACGGCACTACATTATGCGCTACTTATACTTCAACAGTGAATATGCATGTTTCTCTTGATACAAAAGAATTATGGAAACGCGCGCTATAGGAAATGTTCTAAGGATTTTGCACTTTGACTTCTTCTGAAGGTCGTTGGCGTACGAATAATACGCTCGTGCTGGCGCAAGCGGTTACCGACGTACATACAGTGGTTGGCGTTAATATTTAGACAGCATGATAGTCGAGAAGTTCTTGCTGTATATCACCACAGTTAATGGACATAAAGAATTCGTCGTTTTGAAATGATAAAATACACATATTTCAAATGCTAGAAACATAATTTTTATTTATTTAATTTGTACATTTTTCGCGTTAATCAATGTTAAACAAAATAATACTGAATTTTGACATCGCAAAAGTATTCGGACACTTCGCGAATTACAATTTTGTAACTAAACATGTACATATACTTTAACAAAAGGATATCGATTTTAGTACTTTGTTGGATTACCCTGTTGTTTAATTATATGGCTCAATCGTTTGGGCATACTAGAAATAACTTTATTTAAATATTCTAGCGGAATACGTAACCATTCTTCACTTAATCGTAACTTTAATTCTTCCTTCGACCTTATCGGTGATATTCTGATTCGACGATCTAAATAATCCCATTTTTCCATTGGATTTAGATCCGGTGACTGTGGAGAAGGTTGCAATACTTTTGGACAATTATACAATAAATATTCTTCAACTACACGCGATTTGTGTTTCGGATCATTATCTTGATGAAGTTTAAAACTGTGATGAATGTTCACATTAGTGGCACTTTTTATTCAGAATATGTAAATATTTATTTTTATCCAGAATTCCATCAATGAAAACTAATTCGCCCATTTCAGCAGCTGAGATACAAACCCAAACCATTACACTTCTTCCGTCGTATCTCAAGGTGGGTCTGAGATTTTTAGTATGAAGCTCTTCATTGACTTTACGCCATAGAAGTTTCTGTTCATCGGATGTGACATCACCATACGACCCAAAACCCCGAAAGCGCGAATCATCACACCACTGACTCAGTTGCAAACAGACCACTCATAACAAACTCTGACTCATAGCAACCCTAGCAACCTTCGTCCTCAGCGCCTCACCATAGTGTTAGTCATCTTGTTTTGAACATCCCTTCCACTCACTGTAACGACCCTATAAGTAATACTTCAAGACACAAAAATAAAGAATCTATTTTTAATCTCTGTCCGCCACCTTCTCGCCAGCAACTACGGTTCCGCGAAGTGCATATCGGTCAGAAAACGCGTCCTTCCGGGATTCACGATTCCGAATTCATCGGTTCGGGTAAAAGTGCTGTGACGGTAGAAATCCCGTCACACGGACCCAAAAAAATTGTACTTGCTTTCATCTGCAAAAATTACATCTTTCCAGCATACTTCTTCTTTAGGAATGTTTTCCTTGGCGAACAGTAATCTTTTTTTTCGATTCGCATCGTTAATATATGAAACGCCTTTTTCGTGGAATTCTGCCATGGTATCCACTTTCCTGAAGCATTCGACGGACTGTACCAGAATTAACTATCTTTCCGGTTTCTTCAAATAATTTTGGAAACAATTTCAGGGCATTTAAACTACAATCTTTTTTGACTTTTCTAAGTATATTATGTTTGTCACGAACGTCAAGTAGTTTTGGACGACCACGCCGAAGAATAGATTCGATTCTATTATCAAGATTATATCTTTGTATGATGTCTTCTACAGTACTCCTACTCAGTTGTAACAATGTACCGATTTCTCGGTATGATTTCCCTTTCTCGCGATTATAAATAGCAAGTTAACGTACATCGAACGATGTATTTTTACCTATACGTAGCATTTTCACAACTAATACATACGATACGAACCAAGTTCGAAATGAAACTAACTTTACCAGATTGTGCTTACATCTTATGTTTGCAAACATTGCCACCGAACACCGTACCTGGATTAACAGGACGGTCAAACTGTGAAGCGAATGGTGTTGGATATATCTTGGTTATGGGGAAATGATTCCTTTTTATAGAAATCCTTTATTATTTAACTAAGGAAGGTATAACTTTATTAAACCGACTCTCATGAGCGACTGACGTTCTCCGTACCGCAGTCATGGGGTATAATCACTATGCCACTCTGCTTATATAAATAAATAACTCTCGGTCCGGAAACCCAAATTCCGAGAATTGATTGTCCCAAGGAGATTAAATTTTGTAAATAAGAACTCCTCACAGAAGGATGTTATTTCCACATATGGAATGTCCGAATATTTTTGCGATGTCAAAATTGAGCATTATTTTGTTTAACATTGATTAACGCGAAATGTGTACAAATTAAATATATAAAAACTATGTTTCTAGCATTTTAAATATATGTGTTTTTTATTATTACTAAACGACGAATTCTTCAAGTCTATTAACAGTGGAGATATACAGAAAAAACTTCTTGAGTATCATGATGTCTGAATATTAATGCGGGCTACTGTATATCGAATCTGGGCGGAAGACATTCGACAAAGGTAACAGGGTGAGGTCGCGCTACGCGAGGCTATATTACGTATCGGTCCCGAACATTTTCTGTAAATGGAAAACACTTCTTTCGAGGGTGTTACGAGTCAGGGCCGCGAACGGTCGGCGGAGGGTTTATTATCCTTGGAATGTGGTTTCAGTTTGTTAGTCCGGTGCGCGAACGAACTCGATGCGAAACCGGACAGCTGCTAGGAAGTTGGGAAACAGCGGGGATAAATCCAATGTGAAATTGGGGAGCCGCTGGTAGGTTGGATGATTCACAGACGAACCTGATGCGCAGTCAGAGAATTATAGGATACGGACGAGTCCAATGCGAAATTGGACAGCCGCAGGATGGTAGAATTTTCATCGATAAAACCAGTGCGAAATCGGAGAACCACTAGGTTGGAAAAATATTGTATTGGAAAATGCTATGCCGTGAACGGACCTAATGCGAAATCAGAAAGTTGTTAGGACCGTTGATTGGTCTCATAATATAATCTCATTGAATAGTTACGTTCCAAGTGGTCGATCGTTTCAATACGATCGTATCGTATAGGAACGTTTAATTGCTGGATTAGGAATTTCGGTCAATAATTAAGGGTTTAAAAGTTTGCACTATTAAGTAATAACACAGGTTCACTTTTCGAATTGAATATATGTATTATATTATCATATATGTCATATTACCTATGATGCTCGATGTTGACGCAACGGCGATATGGCATCCAAAAGTAATGGGAAAATGTGAAATAGAACTTTTACAGATTATCGGAGTCTGTAAAACTAAACTTAATTCGAAGGAGAACTTTATTCTGATCTCACTAAAAATTACTTTTACGAATGCGACACGACCTGACTTTACTCATGATTGTACAACTGTGAACCAAAGAGACTGAAAATAAATGAGTTGATGTACCTTAAGAAAAAGTTAGGGAGAGATGCCTGCATAAAGTGCGACTTTCTATATTTTATCTATCTCCCTATTTTAAATGGATACGTATGATCTATTTTTTAGTTTAAAAGTAATTTTCTTATTTCAAGTAAAAGATTCATTAAAAATAATTAAGTTTAAGCAAGAAAATGCTTAATAGGTATAAACGTCATAAAATAAATGTCAAGTATTATAATAATAGATATACATATATTATGATGTATATATGAATTGTTGAAAGATATTGACTGAACTAAATTAGAAAGTTATGTTTTCAGAACTTGAATTAATTTTATGATTAATTTATTTCTATTTCTTTTGTGAAATTAATAATCATCTTTTGCAATGAGAAAAAGCATAAAGATAACGTTAGATGAACAGGAAACGTATAGATTTTATAAGAATATGGAAACTCCAATAATGCGGCTAAACAAAGATGCATTAGCGACAAAAGAGAAGCTGGTCTGCCGATTTCTATATTCTGTCGCGCAATCTCGTATTCAATAATCATTCTTAAGTCGGTATCTCCGAATAGGCTGTTTCATTGCTATACATATAGTGCGATTCATCGAATTCTGAACAGAAACGGAGGCATTTACGCTGATTAACATAACTCTGTACTTATAGCGTTCCACAGATAGTTGCTTGACATTTTCAAATGCAAGATGAATCGAATAATTGCACCCGGTGCTTATAGTCACATAATGCACAACGAAATCCATCGACATGCTACAATTGATTACTTGATTTGAGAATGCACTTTAACACGCTTTATAAAAGACAATGTAAACGATGCACATTTTCACGTTAAAATTGTTGATACTTAATTATAGTTACTAAACAACTTGAGATCAATAACTTTGGAGATGATATTTCTAATGCTGCCAATGCTAAACATTTTCTCGTATCGTAGACAAGCTTTTTCCTTTTCATCGAGACCAGGCACGAATCGCTACAGAAGTTCTTGCCTACTCTAGGAAAGGTATTGATCCAAGCCTTACACCGCATCTTTGTCAACGCATATGCAGTAATTTTTTTATGGTTTTGATTTTACAACAAAGTATTAGAAACTTAATTATGTGTAGTTAATTGCGTGACTTTGCGTTACGAGTGACAATGAAATTATGTTTCTACAGGGTGATCGACTATACGTCATAAATCCTTTATAAGAAGTACTTTTGTACGTCAAAATAAGTTGAAACTCAAGAATAATGCTTTTTACGTCTAGCTTCATTTTACCAAATTATTATTATTAAAACCTTGTAAGATATGACAACCCGTCGTATTTCAATCAAGTATATATGTATATACCAAACGAATAGAAACTTAACTTGCGTACAGCTGCAGGCAAATTTTCATTGGTTAGTTAGTTTTACTTTGAGCTGCACGATCAGTCTTCATAAAAAAATAACAAGTAAATACGTATGTAATTAAGGATGTTGTACAATATTTACAGATGTTCTTACGCGATACGTGTCTCTTGTATATGTAAAATCCAATTAATCCCATTGTAGGGGAAGGAGGGGATTCAAAAATCAAAGATTGCCTCCAACTCCTATTAGCTATATTTATTCGTTTCCTTTTTTAATCTAGAATGTCAGGCGCGTGTGCGGATACCGTGTTAGGGTCGCCGGTTCGCTGGTAACTAATTATATAATTCGTCTCGCATCGACAAAACACGCGTGTGTCCTCGGTGTACCCTTGTCACCGAGCCGCCACTATCCTTGCCGCGACGCGCGAGCACACACATACACGCACACACACCGAATGCCAACGCGCCCGCAGCTACTCCAAACAATCCCACTACCATTAATTTCCTACACCATCAATTTTAATGAAGTATTTATATTCTTTTTTGTTCTTATTACAGTTTTTGAATGGCGAACCATTCGGGGATTGTACAGAGTTATTTTAGTCAATATAATAATTTCTAATGTACCTACAGTAGCGCACGAAAGTATTCGGACACTCTTCAAACCTAAACAACTTTTTTAAGATTAGACCAAACGTCTTGACTTTTCTTCAGCAATTAGTTGCATTGATTTAATAAATGATATACAAAATAAATTTTGTAAATATTGGAACTGATGTGAATTACATGACCAATAAAAAAGGAACTTTTTAAATATTTTTTATTTGAGCCACGCACAAAAAATTTTAAAGACGCATCTGGTAGATGACGTGACTATGATAGTTATACGCATGCAGAAAAATTCATTAAAATCAATCGACGTACACACAAGCTAAGTGCCATCGAAAATTGTGAAAATCGCAATTTTTCACGATTCTTGATCAGTTTCTGCTTAAATTACAGAAATTCTTACATCTTTCTACGCGTGCCATTTTTTCCCGCGTCAATCGATTTCGGTGAGATTTTCAGCATGTGTATATCTAACACAGTTCGAAAAAACGCATATTTTAAATTTTTATTACGAGTTGAAATAAAAATGTTTTAAAAAATGTCTTTTCTACTTTCCCACGTAATTTCTACCAATTAAATTATTTCAAAATTATTTTTGCATATCATTTAGTAAATCAATGCTGCTAGTTGCTCCGGAAAAGTCAAGTCGTTTGGTTCAATTTTGAAAAAGTTATTTAGGTTTGAAGAGTGTCCGAATACTTTCGCGCGTTACTGTACATAAATTTTGAAGAAGACTCGAGAATCGATGTGCTTATACAGTTGTTGAACTTTTCTCTCGAAATTGGACAGTATAATTGGTGATTTCTTTTTCTTAAATGTATAAGCAAGCGAACATGATCACAATATGCAAAGTTCAGTTCCACCGTTATTAACTGTACGTTATTAACCAATATAGAAAATCGAGCAAATTCAACATTTTAAAGCAATTGTATGTACAATAACTATTTTTTGGGAAATTCTTGATTGATGCTTTTTAAATAACTGTTGCATTGCTTAAAACTTAAAGCAGTCGTACACAACTTGTTTCAGAAATATCCTGGCCCCATGTCTGTACATATCCCCCCTGGTGATTTTTAAGTATATACCAGAGAACTTTTTCCTTTATGAAAATGTTAGACGCGACTGTATTCGAATTGCAAACAAAAACGTAGTAGCAATATATTTACACAAAACTCACATTTGCACTTGCTGCTTAGAATTCCCTTATACGGCAATACCAAATTATGTTAATCTATTACCGAAGAATAATTGTGTTCCCATTGTAACCGAGCCATAGGTTTTACTGAATATTATTAGACATTTTAATAGTACTTGTATCCGTATTGTATATATTAGCATTTGTACATGTTTCATGTGTTGTCTTCTATTATGTTATAATGTGTTGCAGAACTTTTGCAGAAAAATACGAGGTTTGCACCGCAGTTTTGAAAACAAAGTATGTCTCCTGCACGTAGTCTTGTTCGAGCTCTCACGGTGCTCCTACACGCGTAGCTAGATTAGTGTCCCACCAATAATATAGTGTGTGATAGTAAAATTGACAAGTGCCGTTTCCTTATTCTTCTCTCGAGAACGAATCGCAAGCATGCTGACTCGTGCTACAACTGTTCTTATATTAGTTAATTAAATTCTAACAACATTTTATTCACTTACCAATTCTTTAACCAACTTGTATGTGTTACGTACGGAGAATATGTCGCGTTCAACTTTTTCTTAAGAGACTTTCGAGTTTGTCTGTGGTAGGATTCATGTTACAACCAGACAGCCTCTGCTTAACCTGTCGCATAAATACCGAGCCGTACTCTAGATTCCATTAAAAGTGACAAAAAATTAGGAATTTGACTGTTTCGAGCGTTCTTCTAACGGGATTACCGCTGATTCAAGACAGTTGACGCTTTAGTTTACAACAGTAGAAGTAATGTATTTCAAAACCATAAAGTGTATCTAATGTTCGTATTAGTTCATAGTTTTGTACATCTCCGCAGTATTCTAATGGCACAAGTTCGAGATTCCAATTATTCTGACTTCTAGAAGGATCCGTATACTCCGACCGTTTTGATTTGAAGATTATAAACGTTCTAAATGCGCAATTAAAAGGAAAACGGATCTTCAGCTTTGGGGCAAAATCCAAAAATTGAGCAATCCCTACTTGCTCCGTGATTTCATTTTGTCGCGTAAGCCTCTCAAAACGTTGCACAAACGATTTCCCGTTTCAAATTAAAATACTTAACTTTTAACTGTACTCGAGTCCTTAACGAAATCTTGAACCGAAAATTTTAATAAATATCTCAAAATTGATAATTTTGTAGACCCAAAACGTTATATGTAGACACAGACCCAAACGCGATATCTAAATCTTTACGAGGCATCTCTTTCCCATATTTTATAACAAATAAACCTGTTAATTTTCACGCGTATCGCCACGTTGTGCCACATTTGTAAAAGTCAAGTTAGTTAGATCAGACTAAAGTTAACTAATCTAGTAATCGAACATTCCCACGCAATACGATCTTACCGCTCGGATCGTCTCGATTAAATGATATTGTTAGTGTTTCTGATTTCGCATCACGTTCATTCGCGATATAACAAGTTCTAACAAAAGGTTGTTCGAAACCCGTAGCTGTCCGATTTTACATTGATTTCCTCCACGAAGTTTCAACATCTTGCAACTCCACAAATTCATATCAAGTTCGTCTTCGTCGCGTATAATCCCAGCGGCTCCTCGGTTCTGCCTTAGGTTCGTCTACGCACGTAACTGCCAAATTCAAAACATATTCCAAGAGTAACAACCCTTTTGCCTCGCGCGCTTCTGATTACAGTTTTAGCAAGACAAATTTAGATACTTACCCACTAACAATAATTATGATGAAATTGCGGATCATTATAAAAAATAGGTATTCACAATGATTCCACGACACTGGAGCCAAATAAAAAGTGTTTTCTTTTTCTTTTAATTATCGTATTAAGCCGAAACTAATGTACCGATGTCCTTATATTGATTACATCAAAGATTACACTGCAACGCGATCAGTTGATGCGAATAAAATGAAAATGAAAAAAAACTATGTCGCGTAGCGGAATCTTTGTAGAAATAATGCAGTCCGAAGAATTGTTACCGGCTGCGAATTTCGTTTATTGTTATATTGGTCATAAAGAACCAGATGTTCGACGAGCCGTCCCAGCGAAGGCTCTGTTTATTATCGCAAGGCGCGGAGGCTCGGGCCCTAATTGTAATTAGCGACACTACCTGCGAGAGTCCTTCGCCCAGGCGTCTCGGATGAGCGTTCCGAAAGCGGAATTTTCCGTTTTCCTCAACCACCCTTGCTCCCACTCCACTGCTGCGTTTTACCCCTACCCAGTCGCACTTTGTAACATTTTGTAAACGATCACGAGCTCCGCCGCTCCGTCTTGCTATTTATTTGCTAACGTTTACAAAATGTTACAAAGTTCGACTGGGTAGGAGTAAAATGGAGTGGGAGCAAGGGTGTTTGACGAAAACGGAAAATTCCGCTTTCGGAACGCTCGTCCGGGGCGTCTCGCCGAAGGACTCTGGCAGGTAGCGTCGCTAATTAGAATCAGGGCCCGAGACTCGGCGCCTGGTGATCATAAACCGAGCCTTCCGCTGAGACGGCTTGCCGAACATCTGGCTCTTTGTGAGCAATATAACAATAAACTAAATTTACAGCCGGTAACAATTCTTCAGTCTGCATTATTTCTACAAAGATTCCGCCACGCGACATGCCGCCCCCTTTGAACGGCCACGTTCAGCTAAAATCATCTCGCTACGCGACAGTGATTCTACAAGTAACTTTGGAGAGGCTCCTACGGGAGACCTTAATAATTCGTATAGTGATTCGTGATTCGTATTAGAAGTATTGGAAAGGATCCTACGGGACTCCTAGTATTAGTTGTCACTCTTGTATAATTTAGATTAGGATTTCTACGTCGAATAAAATAAAGTTTAGTGTAACACACACCCAAATCCGGTTAGTAATATTGATAGTAATACAGTCTACTCTTTATCGTCGTAGTGCGGGTTTCACTATTGTTCGTAATAGAAAACCGGTACGCAACAAACTATTAAATTTTGGACGGCGATATAATTGATCCATTAGCGGTAGCTACTCGTACAATATCTGGACACGAGATCGATCGATGAAATTTATGCATTAAATTAATTTTATTCGAATAATTTTCCGAATTAACTCTTTAAATAGAGTTAGAAATAAAATAAAATTATTAAAAAAATAACGAATAAATTTATAATCTAATAAATCGTATGCACGCATAGCTAGGAATTTTTCAGTCTTAAAAATTGAATGTGTTATTTTTTCGGATCGGATTAAAATTTTGTCAGTAAACTAAAACATTATCTACGGTTTCGTTCTTCCTAACGCGGCAATCGATTATCGACGCTTCCGTAGTCTTAAAGTTTAGGTCTTGCATCGCATGTTACGGGGTAGGCTCGTTCGTAATCGCTTTAGTCAATATTTTGTTTAGAGTCGCAAATGCGTGTCGAGCGAAGCGCATCCTTTCCTTCTGACCTGGTCGAGCCCTCTATATACCTTAAGAAGCTTTTTCGACAAGAAACAAACAATGTTTTTACATGGTTACCTATAGCCTCCGAGCTCCAATCTGCAGGATAACCGAAACATGTCGTTGCAATGGTTTATGTAGTAGTCTATAGTGCCTTTCTTTTGGTTAAGGAGGTGAGGGAAATGCATTTACTCACAATTTCCCCCCGTCCTTGGCTGTGGTGGGAAAGCCTGGGACTCACCCCCGAAGGGGTACTACCCGCTAGAACCGGCACCCCCGGCACGTCACCACTCCTATATTGTCCTATGCCAACTCGCCACACTCTTGCGTCGTTATCCACACCCAAGCGAGTGCCGCATTTCTGCCGGTTCAGTCTACAACGGTGCCTGTCATCTGGGAAAAGACTGTTGGAAGCCGACCTTGCCTCGAGCCAAATACCGTCTACGACGTGATAGCTGGAGTAGAGTCCTTCGCACCATCGCATGGTTTTTTCCAAACGTTTCCCCTTTTCTAGCAATACTTTTTATTCTTATAAAGAATTTGCAGACAAGTCATTTTACAAATTTCCTACGATTCAGAGGTGTAGATTCGCCGTGCTCTCCCAAAACAGCGTGCAAGTATAATTTTATTGTACAATTGAGTCAGCATCGGTGTAGTTTAAAGTCATTTGCAGGTCATAGTGCACCACATCGTATCAACAATATATGGTGCTATTTAAAAATCATCGATAACCTTCAAAAGACCTTGAAAATGACTACTGCAGTGGTACGCGATCCGCATCGCAAGATGTTAGAGTCGCAGTGGTCACGAAGCTGTCTTTCAGTCATAAATATTTCTCACTTTTTCCGTTACATACTGACCCTATTGTTCAACGTTTTTCACAGACCCGGTCAGTCCTGGTCCGCATCTGGCGACCAGGCTCGACGCAGGCCTGATCCTTTCCTTATTCCCGTTTTCCGCTACTTTCTATTTTTTATGACACATACCTGCTACAAAATTTCTCTTAAATTTTTCACTTCTGACTTTCGATTTCTCCCACTATTCCGTTTTTCATCTATCCTTCATTTTTGTATTTTCCTAAGGGAGTTTCTAAGAGCTACTCGAGTTGTTCCAAAAATACTTCTCCCGCGTCCATCAGGTAGTCGAGACCTTCCGCGAGTCGCCCCCGCACACAAGTCGAATAAATTTGAGTTGAGAAAACCTGCACGTAGACTTTGTCATTTTACGCATCACCCTTTCCTCCTCAACTACAATCGGAACATTTTTTATATCATCATATTTTCCATCTTTAACAGTACAACTTTGCTCTGTACACATTGTTTTCTATCTTTAATCCTAACAGAGCTATTTAGGTGTCCTGTTACTCGTGAATCGCTCGGTATATGCATAGCTGTTGTTAAATATATATACTATTGTTGATGTCACCCAATGCTCGCCTTTTATTGTCCTGAGAAACCCTTAGTCTACTACGATACATGTTACTGGCGCACGTTCTTTACTTTCGAAATATTTACAAAAGAAAAAAAGGACTACAGATATCCACTACACGATTAATTGACCGAACGTATGTTTTAGAACAGGGAGGGGCTTCGTTTTTCATTCTCGCAGTCGCAAGAAACTAACGTAGAAATATCCATACTTCATTTAAAATGTTGAAATTAGGAACAATAGATCTAAACGTTCTTTTTACGAAAACCTCAGGAACTATGGTAGAGCTGTGATAATATTTGCAGGGAAAAAATTAGTCATCTTTCAAATGAATTTTGATTAGTTCTGGGTTAGATCTCTTGAAAAGGATTCCTCTGCCTTAAAAATATCCTAATAGCGTTTTGCGAGTATGTGGAAATCTAAGACGACGTAGCGGTAATATGTGTACGAAAAAATTGTTAGGAATAATGATTTTGGCAACATATTTACAGGTCATTGACATCTATGATAAGGAACAACTTCTTTATATTAACCGCACTTCATTTGCCTTATGTTACTATAATTTGAAATTGAATGTCTAACAATTGTCACGTAATATAAGGTACATTTCGTATGATACAACCTAAATAATTAAGCTAGTGCAGTATTGTCATTCGTTGCACGGGTTTTACGACTGAAAATGTCTTGTTATTCATTGAAGATTTGTATTTCAAAATGAATGACACTTCAAATATTAGACTTCATATATAAAGACGGTATTATGAGATGATATAACCAAAAAGTTGTGTGATACAGGGTGTTAAAAATGCATGTCAGGCGGCTGAAATTGTGAATGGTGTTTACGGTTCCGATACTGTAACAGCCAATTACGCGCAATTTTGGTTTCGTCGATTCCGTTCAGGTATTTTTCATGTTAAAGATGCACCTCGCACACGTAGGCCCGTCATCGAAAATGTCGATAAAATCACAGAAATAATGGAAGTTGACCGACATGTTAGCAGTCATAGCATCGCCCAGGAGATACACATCGACCATAAAATAGTTTTAAACCATTTGGACAAAGCTGGATTCAAAAAAGAAGCTCGATGTTTGGGTGCCCCACCAATTAACACAAAGAAACACGATTTCCATCTGTGAAGCCTTGGCCAAAAGGAATGAAATCGACCAATTTTTTAAACGGGTGGTGATTAAGGATGAGAAATGAATCACATACGACAACATTGTACGAAAATGACCGTGGTCAAAGCGCTGTGAAGCAGCTTAAACGGTGGCCAAACCAGTACTAATGGCCAGGAAGGTTCTGCCGTGCATTTGGTGGGACTGGAAAGGAATAATTTATTATGAGTTTGCTTCCATATAGTCAAACAATAAATTCGAATCTCTGCTGTCAACAACTGGACCATTTGAAGCTAGGGATTGAACAGAAACGACCAGAATTAGCCAACAAGAGAAGCGCTGTGTTCCATCGGGACAACGCCAGACCACACACGTCTATAGTGACTTGCCAGAAACTCCGGGAGCTTGGTTGGAAAGTTTTGCTGCATCCACCATATAGTCCGGACCTGGCACCAAGCGATTACCATGTTTTTCTTGCATTGCAAAACTTCCTTAGTGATAAGAAATTAGCATCAAGAGAAGATTGTGAAAATCGATTACTAGAGTTCTTCGCCAATAGGGACCAAGACTTCCGTGAGAGAGGTATTATGAAGCTACCTCTAAAGTGGCAACAAATTATAGAACAGAACGGTGCATATTTGATCCAAATCGGACAATTCGAAACATGTTAAATAAAGTCTTGAAGTTCACGTAAAAGTAATGGATTTCTTTTTCCTCAATCTATTATAATACATTACGCAAAACATAGATACTAACTTCGAATTTCTTAACATAAATTTAATGTCCATGTACATGAAAGAAGAAACCTTTTATTGTAGTACATATTATAAGAAAAGTACTTTCATACTAATTTTTGTACTTAATTTAAACCTACTATATTGTAAATTTGTATTATTTAAGCAGTTTCTTGTTATAAATAATCTCAAAAGAAGTTATTAAATTATATTATCGAAGGTAATTTGTTGGTTTACAGATAGAACTGTTTGGCGCACTATTTAATAATCTAGTAAAAAGTCTTTAGTTTTTTGTTATTTAGTAAAATATCAACAGTCCTTAGATGCTGTACTACGAAGAGTACGAAGAGTACGAAGAGTAATCGCTACAACCGAACAGCGCCTGTCCATTTTGTGAAATAGAATAAAGTCACGTTACATGTTATTGCTTCGTGTTCGCAACGTTGTAGTTAGGTGTATCGAGGTGTATACCCTACAGTATTGCAGATAATGCTGTGGCAATTATCCTGTGACCGCTGTATCTTCTGTGCTCACCTACAGAGGGGTAATACGACAAGACTTTCCCGCTAGTACCTCATCCGCCTCCAATTCATATACATATATATATACAGGGTGTCCCAGGTTTTAATGTTCAAACGTTGTCAGCATATTCTATGGCACAAAGTAAGAAAAAAGTGTTACGTAAACATAGGTCCTATAGAGCTTTCTTAAGAAGTTATAACAAAAAGACAGAATAGGAATAGTAATTTTTTAATTTTCTAAAAAACGAATTATCGTATCTTTTGGCAGATGTGCCATTGTATTCTGTGCAAAGGATGTGGATGCAATTGGATGGTTGTCCGGCACATTACGGGACACAAGTTCGGCAATGGCTAAATAATCGGGTTCCTCAAAAATGGATAGATCGGAGTGGGTCGATCTCTTGGCCATCAACATCGCCCGATCTTACGCCACTCGACTTCTATCTGTGGGGAACTTTGAAAGATAAAGTGTATCAAACACGAATAAATTCACGTCATGAATTGATTCAGTAGATTTAATTATGCGTTCAATGAAACGAAAGAGAATAGAAACGAAATTCGGACAGTCACAAATTTGATCTTTGATCGATTTCGAGTTGATTACTATTCCCATTCTGTATTTTTGTTATAACTTCTTAAGGAACCTCTATATGACTTATGTTTACATAACATTTTTTCTTACTTTGTGCCATAGATTATACTGACAAAGTTTGAACATTAAAACCTGGGACACTCTGTATATACCGTCTTGAACCGCCTTCCGATGTCCTAATGTCTAAGGCAAGGTCCGTTAGAAGATAGCCTTACCGACGAGTCCTCTAGCGGACCCAGGACGAAACACTCTCCCTTCCTTTCCTCCTCCTCCTCCTCCTCCTCCTCCTCCTCCTCCTCCTCTCTCTCTCTCTCTCTCTCTCTCTCTCTCTCTCTCTCTCTCTCTCTCTCTGACCACTCCATTTCCAACTGCTGCCAAAATCCTGTACTTATTCAAGCAGTTAAAAACGCCTTTACTGTACAACGTTTCGAATTCGAGGTAGTGGCATGTAACACGACTTTATTATATTACTCATATAATTTTACGTTATAAAAAATACTGCTCAGTATTTCAATAATCCAATTCTATTGTAAAGATGAAATTTTGAACAATCGAACAATTTGAATTGGAATGAGCATAATCTTGGACATTCCGCATTCCATGTATGATGGTTGACACGAATGAATTTATCTGTTTCAGTAGCGGGATGGTGCAAAGCGTTGGTGCTAATTTATCCCCGGACCAAACATTTGGATCGATTCGATCGTTATCAGTGACGAGAGAAGTTGCCAGTTTTCCTTTATCAAGAACGCCTACGCCACCTCCGCAACACAGGTGGGTTATTTCCAATTATTCCTGTCTTTCTATCACCGCGTTAGTCAAATATCGAATAAATACGAGAAGTCTTCTCGTAGAATACGCAAAAGAGAGACCAAGGACAATCTGTAGAACATTTAGATGCAATGAAAGAAGTCTTGTTGAAAAATATGTCTGTGCGTAAGCTGTGCGTAATTTTAAATCTTTAGCAATTCTGAAATTTTTACATGTCGCCTAAACAGTACATTTAGAAGAACACTTTTCTACTGTTCAATTAAATTTACATGTTGTATCGCATACAGGAGTAGTCTAATAATCTTTGCCATTTTTAATATTTTTGTTGTTTACAATAATATTTAAAAACATGAAGGAAATATTGTAAATATTTTTTATACGAATGAAGGCATTTCAAAGATTTTAATACTTCTCGTATGTCAGGTCATTACGTTATATACCGTAGGCGTTTACTACCGTTTTAATATGTTACTCACAAAGAGATTGTACTACAAGATATCCACCGATTTTATTAACTTTTATATTTGTTGCAGTTTCAGATGTCCGATGTAATATCACCTTTTAAGCGAGATATCGCATTATAATTTAAATTGGAATTCCAATGTGAGAGGAAAAAAATCACAAGATTGTGGGTGCTATCTATCATAAACGCATGGAAATCAAAAATGTTTCCTACGCTATGAGCAGCATATAAATCATTGTTTTGAGGGGCACATAGTCGGATGTTACTAATTTTTTCTATTGATGAACGCGTTAAGGAGATACGAAGATCAACCCTGTTTTTTTCTTTTTCTTTTTCAATGGAACGGTATGGTTTTTTATTTATACTTCGATCGAGTGTTTCAAGACAAATACAGTAATACGCTATATCGGTCGTTCAAGGTCACTCAAGATCAACTGCAAAGGAAATAAATTGTCTCAAAGCACTCTTCGACTACTTCGATCATTTACATGTATCATGCTATTTACTTACTCACTGCTAATACAAGTATCCAAAATTATGACTTCGAGCATGGATACATAGTTACAAATTTATAAATGTTTTAAAATATTTATCGTGTTTCTACCAGCAAAATCGCCCTTTTGGCTCGATTGCGTGTTTTGTTATCCATATTCTGAATGTTTTAAAATGTTTTTATAACGATTGCGAAACAAAAATGTGAAAGTCTACTACGATCGAGAAATCTTTAACCATACATACGCACTGCTTCCTTCATAATTCTATGACGTTTGCCGTAAATAATAACTATTGTCGCTTTCTTTATTATCGAGTAACGCATTTTTGAAAATTACACACAGATTAAATATTACGAAGCCATACTCGGGTCGGCGGTCAAGCTATTAATGACATTTGTGGATATAATAATAAACGTATAATATGATCGAATGTGTGTTTATGTTCTGTGATCCGTATCAGTAATTATATGAGTGGTGTAACCAAAGACCAGAGTAGTCGCAAATGTATTCACAGAGTGTTTTGTGATCATTTATATTCTATTGTAATCGATCTTGAATGACCCTGAATCACCTTCTTTGTTAGTTATTCTATTCGTCTTCAAATACTTTTTCTACATGTAAATAAACAACCGTACGTTTGCATTCAAAAAAGAAAAACAAAATTAATATTCAAATATCCTTGTCGGCTCCACCTGTAACAGAAATAGTAAAATCGGATTATGAATCCGTCGAAACCAAATGAGTTTGATCCGATACATTGTCTTCTATCTTCGAAAGCAAGCGAGTTGTTCGGGTCGCCTGTTTTATGTGGTCCATCCTGTATAAAGATGAAAATATGTAATATCTCGTAGTTCAGTCTCTTTATCGGTACAAGAGTAAAAGAATTGTGTCTAGTTATATATAAATGTATATACATATTTAGCTCTCTCTATGTAAGGGAAATATAAAGTGATTATTCATATTGAAATTGTTTGAGTGGACAATGGAATAGAGTGGAAGTTAGTGCATAGAATACTCGAGCTGTTTTACGCAATAAGTATTTATGCGATTAAAGCAACGATCTGGGAATCGAAATACTATGTCGTGTATAAATGATTCCTATCGATTGCTTTGCATTTTGCCGTCAGCTAAGAGATAAAGCAAAAACAAAAGGTAGCAACGTGTTGGTAAGCTAATACTAATGCAATAACAAAACTCTTTTGTTTTTTATTTTTTTTCCGGTAAGAGTGGTCGTACTGGTAGAGCTGTCGCGTGTTAGTGCGTGCGACCTTTATGAAAAGCGATTTCTGACGTTGAGTAAGGCGCGAGTCTTTTGCCCCGAACCATCGTCCGCGGCCAGAGTTCGTTGCGCAAAAAGCTATCGAGCATCGATTTAGGATCATCGAGTCGAGATTCAAATCCTGAGAAGTCAGCGAAGGGAGGGTGAAGTCCAACGATATTAGACTAGAATAATCGCGGAATTAGGGGAAGAGTTGTGGGATATGGAGATGTTCAACCAACGAGCTCTGGGTACGCGACGCGAAAAAGACAGTGGTATTGGCTGACTGCGACGAGGACGCATTGACCGTAGTAAGACAATTGTATCGTCCCCCAGACCAACCATTAAGAGCGAACATGGTGAGCTATCGATAGTACTTTCTTTGCATTACATTGGCTTGGTGATTATTTACTAATACTGTTACTAATACTTATACTTGTACTTATACTGGGTTACTATCCAAGGGGCCCAACATTTATTGGGTAAGGGTAAACTGGTAGACGTGGTTGTGTTCCACAATCATTGGATTAAAGCGGGCATTCAATAAGAACAATTCAATTTTACTAAGCTTTTAGTTTTCGTTACAACACACCGAATATTAGAATATGCTTAGTGATCATTAAGAGAGCGGCATAGGATATCTAGTAGCAACAACTTGCGCAAGGGTACTTCCGGTCCATACCGGTTTTGAAAAGCACCTGTATAAAGTAGCAGATTGACCGACCTCTAGTCCATGTTAAACACACCGAAAACGTGTGTTTAATCGTGTCTTGCGTTTCGACGCAATGGTGTCAACGGTCCTCCTCCATACCGATCTAATATATATAGTATATATGTCCTATTACCTTTTCCATATATGTTCCATCGTTGCTTCTCAACACCGGTGGAGGTTACAGAGGATGGTTCGAACCTCGATGATTCGACCTCTTCTGTTCTCCGCCCACATGAGGCGTGCACGCTACGTGAAACCGTGAGTTTCAAGAGATACTCATATTCGCGTCTTGAAGAAATTAACGCAGTTATCGATGGATCTGACGAGATCAGAGACTCCGTGCGTATTTGTCAGGAGTACCTGTCAGAGATTTTACCCTTATCCTGATAATGCTTTTCATTCCAAGAATTAGTGATATCTAGGTTTCGATTCTTTCCTTCTCAGGGTTTAGATCACAGCACACGGTGTTTTAATTCCCCCCGTGCTGACCTCACGACATCGAATCACCATGCACTCTGCCTCAATCTACGGTTCCACCCCCTGATGCAAAACAAATTGTCTCACCTCACAGGTGCCGTCCTTTAACACAAGCATTATAGCTTCGCGCTCTAAGGGAGGCCGATAGAACCCGGACCCCGGACAAACGCACTGACCCACGGAAGCCACCTGACCCATCGTATGAATTGTTGTTTGGGGGATTCTGATCCCATAATATTACCGTCGCAATTGATATTAGTTTTAAGATTTTTTTATAAAGCTTCGGACTCACAACATCGCTAATACTGTCCTTCTTAATTGACCTATGGCGTGTCTTAGTCTAAGGCTCTTTGTATGCTCTTCCAAGAAGATCTAACCTGTTACGAGCCGAGGGCCAGGCGGCTTTGCGTGGCCAGAGGTTGGTTGTGATTTTGGAATATGTATGGGGAAAGCGTGAACTAACCGAAACGTATTTCAGAACCGGGTCGCCGCATTAGGTTTGTAAGAAGAGGTTTAAAGGGTTTTGGGTGCCTCGTAACTTTATAAATATTAATGAAGATACACCTCGAGCGGCAAAGATGTATCTCCGTGGGTTTTACCAACTACTGGTTGTGAATTAGGAAATGGAACAATTGAATTTGAGAATCAAAGACTGGTAAAAGAGAAGTATATTACAGACTAAGTTTTTTACAATTGTACTAGTGAGTGTGTTGCGTGGACTCTAGATCCCGCTCTCAGTTTGTCGCATTGAGTCGACGGGGTAATGTAACGATATGTTACATGCTCGTTTGGTATTTCAATTTGGTAATCCAAAATTAATTGAAATGAGTGCTTGGGATTGCTATATAAGGGAAACACTTTATGTCGGATGCAATATGAGTGCAGTTATTTTTTAATATGTTTTAAGAATGTTCTAAGTATGCTCAAATATACGCGAATCAGGATTTACATCGATACTCTGAACCTTTTTTTAGTAGAAAAGTTGTTAATTCCGTAGAAAAAGGTCAACTTGCGCATTCCATAAAATAAATAAATAATTTATCATTCTTTTGTGTCATCAACTCGATGCTAATTTATTAAAAAGGCTTACTATATAATATTTTCTCTATAACTGTGTTTTATCAACATTTCTTTATTGTGACGTTAATATTTCTGCTTCACAGATCTAAAAATGCAAAAAATAACTCGATTAGAGCAATTTCGAGAAAATATTGTCGAGTGAAGAAACATTTACAAAACTAATAGCCTCACATTTAAGTAGAGAGTCAACGAATCACTAGAGTAGAATATTTATATTATTCTGACAAAAATGAAATTTTGAATACCAATCGATTACCAATCGTACTTATCTGTATGAAACTGTAAAAGTATTGTAGAATATGTACACAAAGTTTATTCTTTTACAATTAAAATAGGAATACAAGACGGTTAAGAATCACGAATAACTTGGACATAAACAACAATTCTTTGTAACTCTGTACGCTCGTTGTTACGCTGTCGCCAATCAATTTCTTGAGCCGCTTTGTCTTTGAACGTACGTTGTTCGAACGTGTCTGTAATAATTTGAATTTCATCTCCACAAGGTCGTCGGATGTTTGAATCTTTACTCACTTGCATTCGCGCAGACCGTCGTGTACACACGTGCATTCATTGTATTAGGTAAATCGGAAAGTTCCGTCCGTTTTTTTACAAAAAGTATAGCTTTATTCATGAAAGAAAATGAAAAAGTACGTTAATCAAAATATTGTCCATCGTTAGCGATGACTTTTTCCCATCTTTTGGGCAGCAAGCGAATTCCGCGTCGAAAGAATGATTCATCTTTGGAGGTTATCCAGGCGGAGATCGATTTTTCGAGATCTTCGTACGAATTAAATCGTTCTTCAGCAAGTGCGTGTGTCATCGACCGAAACAAGTGGTGGTCAGATGGGGCACAGTCTGGTGAATAAGCCGCATGTGGTAGCACTTCCCAGCGAAGTGCTTCTATGTGTTTCCTTGACAATTTTTGAGACGTGAGGCCGAGCATTGTCATGCAGCAAAATCATCTTACGCTGTCTCGTTTCATATTGTGGTCGTTTTTCGTGCAAAAACTTGCTCGACTCAAATGGATAATTTGTTGTCGGTAGAGATCTCCTGTGACTGTTTGACCAGTTTTTAGCAGTTCATAGTATACCACACCTTCCTGATCCCACCAAATGCAGAGTAAAGCCTTTTTTCCGTGGATATTCCGCTTTGGCATCGATGTTGAGGGTTGGCCAGGATCAGAAATGGTTTTTCGACGTTTAGGATTGTCAAAATAAATCCATTTTTCATCCCCAGTGATGAGACGATGGAGAAACCCCTTTCTTTGTAGCCTAGCAAGCAAAATTTCGCAGATGGTTTTCCGTCTTTCAATGTCTCTTGGCTTGAGTTCATATGGGACCCACTTTCCTTCCTTGTAGACCTTCCCTAAGGCTTTTAAACGGTCGGAAATGACAGATTGAGCACAATTTAACGCTTCTGCAATTTGTTTTTGCGTTTGACATGGATCTTCATCCACCAATGTCTGCAATTCTTCGTCTTCGAATACTCGTGGCCGTCCAGAACGCTCTTTGTCCTCCAAAGAAAAATCACCATTTTTAAAACGTCGAAACCACTTTCTACATGTTTTATCGGAAACAGCATTATCGTCATAAACGTCTACAATCATTCGATGAGCTTCAGCTGCCGTTTTCTTCTAATTGAAACAAAAGACTAACACTTCGAGCAAATGTTGCTTATTCGGCTCAAATTCCGACATCTTCAATGTAGAAAGAAACGAAGTTACTGATGCAAGCGTAAATTGTTGTGTACTGAGTTTTATTAACAGATGTTCAAACTAAAAAGTTAGCATTACTTTAGAGGTTATAGTTACCCACAGTTCGAGCTACTTCCTACGCTATAATATTCTGTTACCCCTACATATCTAGACGATTAAATATATTAGAAATGATTTTTATCGATAGAGAAATGAAAACTATTTTTTTGTTAGTTCTAAACTGTATTAGAATGATTATAAAATTTTGTCCGTATTAATTCTTAAAAAACAACATTACGTTAATATTTAAAAAATGAATACAACTTAACATGAATTTATAAAGTGAAAATATTGATTTATTTATTCTTTGT
This sequence comes from Agapostemon virescens, assembly GCA_028453745.1. Taxonomy (NCBI): domain Eukaryota; kingdom Metazoa; phylum Arthropoda; class Insecta; order Hymenoptera; family Halictidae; genus Agapostemon; species Agapostemon virescens. The sequence continues at coordinate 397,530 of CM052089.1, forward strand.
CGTTAAAAAAGTAATTATTTCTTATAGAAAAAGTGCCTCAAGAGGTACCACAAGAATTGTTGTTTCATCGTCTCTGTGTGGGAAGTTGGTGTTCACTGATTAGAAATCATTGAGTTTATTGTCGTAATTTGAGCTTCAGCCGTCTCAATCTATATTTTTCAATAATGTCGCTACAGTAAGAAGTTTAAAGAAGTATAATCTGCGTGTTGCGCAACGTTGCTAACGTTCAGCTTACTTGCACTCGCCTTCAACGACACGCAAAGTTCCGATAATTGTGTTCGCAGTCATCTTTTTGACTTACATTTTCTTTCCAACGGAACAGATTAAAATTTTGAAGGTATCGCTGTGTAATTTATATCGGTGCTAACATCGCGTCACCGTCGGGATAGCACGCGGGGAGAGTGGAAGTGTCGAAGATCGCAGATAAAGCGTATTCAACAATTAACTTAAACGAAATTCGTGTATTTTCTATGTACTGTGAAGGATAATAAGAAAATAGGTATAATCCAGCAATAAGAATCCTCGATACAAGTTTATTGAATGTTCGGATGTACGACCGAAGACCAGTGTTGTCTCTACAATTGTTGGCGACCGAGTATCTTCTTTCGTTTAGAAAACTCCCTCCGAAACTGTGTAAAAATATGAAGAGAGGAGGAAACGTAATAGTGGGAGAAAAGTCAAGAAGGGAAAAATAGAGAGAGGAAAGTAAAGAGAAGAAAGTCGGGAGAGAAAGATAAGGAAAAACCTGGAAGGGGGAAAAAGTAAGGTAAAGATTTCGGAAAAAGTAAAAGTAAAGGTTCGCCAGGAGAGGATTTGATTGGTCTGCGGGGGCTGGTCACCAGATGTGTACCAGGACTGACCAGGCTCGCGCAAGATAGAGAACAATAGGAAGCGAAATACAGGATACGTTCCAATAAGATCCAGCGCTAAACGAAACAGCGTTAAACGAGGCAACTTAACGCGTACATATGTGAATATGTAATGGGGATCAGTGAAAAAGAACAGAGAATAAGAAAATTTATCAGTTCTTTGTTTGTTTTATATATTTTGTAACATTTGTTGTTAAATACTTTTTAATACATTGAGTATAGACTTATTTATTGCTAATATCGATTTTTATTCATAAAACATTCATGAAGATAAAAAAAAGTTCGAATAAGGATGTTATGTTTATGACGAGGAAGATTCTTCTTCATTTGATATTCTTTGTTTTTTTGTAACGAAGTCATCTAAAGTCGTCTGTGTTTTCCTGTTTCGTTCAGCAAGCAGTTGTCGATAACAAGATACCGCATCAATGACACTTCGTCTTGCCTTTGAACTTCTATCAAAATTTAAATCATTTTGTACAAATTGATCCATAATTTCCGTTATAGTGGCTAAACTTTTTTTTAGAAAATCCATTGAGAGTTCCCTTTGCTCCTCATCTTCGGAAACGCTAACTTCGTCGTCTTCGTGCACTCGTTGTTCTACGAATTCTTTAAGATCGTCGTTGGAAAAACTTTCACCAGTTGTAACTTACAGTAATTCTTTAATAGCCTGCGCATTTATATTATCCAACCCTGTTTCATTAGCTAGCTTGACAATTTCGTCGACATCAACAATGGATTCTCGACATACATTCTTCTATACTCCTTTCAAACATTTCTCGGTCACCTCATTCCAGGAGAGATTGATGTTGTCTACAGCATCCATGATATTGTAGTTTTTCCAAAAATATCTAATAGATTGTTTATCTTTTCCATCGGTTTTATCAATTAGTTGTCGAAATGTCCGCCGGAGATAATAAGCATTAAAATTTGATATTACGCCTTGATCCATTGGTTGGATCAACGAAGTTGTATTTGGCGGCAGAAAAACCACTTCTACTGGAATGCAGATTGTTAAGTCGGACAAATACGTTGGATGGCTTGGAGCATTATCAATAAAAAATAAAGCTTTCGGTTCTAGGTTTTTAAATTCGCAGTAGCGTTTAACAGACGGGCAAAAATGTTCGGTAAACCAATTCTGGAAAATTTTCATAGTAATCCAAGATTTTTTATTGGACTCCCAAATTACTGATAAAGTTTATTTAGAAATTTCCTTCATTGCTCTTGGGGTTTCGGAATGATAGATAAGCAGTGGTTTAATTTAAAGTCTCCATTATCGTTACCACCCAGTAGAAGTGTTAAACGATCTTTTGCAGCTTTAAATCCTGGTGTTCGCTTTTCTTCGCGGGACAAAAATGTACGTTTTGGCATTCTCTTCCAAAAAAGGCCCGTTTCATTAAAATTGAAAACTAATTCAGGAGGATCATTCCCTCGTGCAACGATTGCTTTTAATGTCGCTGGAAATGCAGCAGCTGTTTTTGTATCTCCACTTACCGCTTCTCCAGTAATTTGTATGTTATGAAGATTGTTTCTATTTTTAAATCGATGGAACCACCCTCGACTAGCGACAAAATCTTCACTGGTATCGCCTTTTTCATTCTGAATATAGTTAAAAATTTTTTTCGCTTTTTCCATTATAATTGCTTGACTCAATGGCATATTGCGTTCAACTTCATCGTCAATCCAGATGGAAAGTCGTTTTTCCATCACCTAGTAACGTTGATGACAGCTAATAAATCAACTGTGACGCAGGAAAGATGCATTCGTACTATGACTGCTACTTCGGGAAATACAGTTGGAACCTTTATTCTGGACAGACTAACAAAATAGCGTTGAAAAAGATACATAGTGTACACCGTCGTTATATAGTGCACCGCTTTTGGTTGGTGCATGGCCGTTTCATGTGCACACATATACAACAAGTATCAATACAGTGTGCGATTTAGGGGAATCCCAATACTACCGCGTAATACTGAAACAGTGTTAAGCGAAGCAGCGTTGAACAGGGTCTTACTGTAACAAAGAAATACAGAGTATTCTAAACGGCAGCGATGTACGGCAACGTCAGGTCACCCACAGTACCATGTATTTAATACTACTTCTTCGAATTGCAATATGGCTTTTTTATATATTTTTTACAGTGACCTCAAGAAATTTAAACTTTTCAACAGTTATCTGTTTGTTCAGTCTGGTCTGTTTGGACGTCGAAGTTTTTCATTGAAAAAGAAAAAACAGATTTTTAATTTTGGCAAGAATTAAATATAAAATACAGTACAAAACCAGGTGTTCCATGCATATCATATTAGATGCAATTACTCTACAAACATCTAAGGTTTCTTTCACATTGCACAGCTACAAATGTTCTTAATGCGAATTCTTATCGTTACGACGAATTTATAAATGTTTTATATATATTCATTCATGTGAACAAAGTTAACAAAATAGCAATGAGAATGTCGACATTGAACATGAACAGTAGAAGAAAATCGTAACAAAAAGGAAGATTATAATTTACGGGTGCTATTCGTATAATTGGATCGTTATGCGATTCGAGTCAACTTAATTTTTTCCTGTATCCCTGAATTCTTGCTGAAATAATTGAATTTTTACATTCAGATAATTTTGAACAAGTTCAAAAAGATCACATCGAATAAATTCTTTATTCGTATATCATCATTGTATATCATTCATATATTATCATTGAATTAATTGATAGTTTTTGTAAAGGTTACGGAAAACAATAGCAAAATTATTTATACAAACTTACAGGCAAACAGAGTAATGTAAATCCCAATGTAAAGAAGAAACAAATTTAATCGTTTCGGCCTGACAATTCTTACCAAAATAAATGAAACGACGTTTGTGTACAAGTAATTTCTACAAGTGAGATAAGTACTGCGCAGTCTGCATCATGGAACATCGATGGCTGCAGCTCGTTGATACGCTGATGACACGAAATACGATATGCCATCGTTACATGCTAAGCGAATCATGACACAAATGAAAAGCGGGAAATAGTTCGTCATGTGTATAGCTTATTTTAATACACGTGAGACAAATTTTAATCAAACCGACATTGCTGTGATCCATCCAACCGTCGAATGTCAATATTACGCATTGGTACAGTATTGTCTCGAGCGAAAGTATCGATCATTGAAACTAATTATCTCCTTTTTCAGATGATAAAATACTTACCATATACAGGGTGAGACACTTAAAACCGGTTACCTGAATAACTTGGCTGCTATTGGTGATAGCAAAAAATGGATCAGGCCAAAATTATTTGGTATCGAAGGAATGATGATACGATGTTACTAGTTTTTTGATAGGCGGAGGCGTCAAGGATATACAAAGGCCATCTCTATTATTTTTAATGAAACAACATGCTTTTTTACTTACATTCTGATAGAGTATTTCAAGTTGAATACAATGAGCTATTGGAAAGATCATTCGTGGTCTGGGTTAAGCCAAATGCCCTGCTTATTCTGCACGTATAATTACTCGATTTTTCAACTGACATTCGGAGATCGTTGGATTGGCCGTACAAGAAATAAATGGCCTGCGCGTTCTCCAAATTTATCACCTCTGAACTTCTATTTGTGGAGGAAATTAAAATAGCAATTATCCAAATTCCAAATACCAACAACTAAAGAAGATATGAAAGAACATATAAGAAGAACTTGTGCCGCGATAAACTCGACCAAAATTCGACATGCCGTATTATCCGTCGAGCAACGCTTCAAGGTATTCATCAATGTTCAAGGGCACGATTTTGAACACTTGTATTAGTCGTGTATTACTGTTTGATAAATAAATCAACGGCGTTTGATCATTTCCTCAAAGTAAATTATTTTCCATCACAATTGGCTTAACCCAGACCACGGATGACCTTTCCAACAGGTCATTGTATTCGTCTTGAAATACTCTATCAAAATGTAAGTAAAAATGATTTTAGTCTGATGCATTTTTTCCTACCACCGATAGCAGCCATGTTATTCGGGTGTAGAAATCAGTATAAGATGGTTATTCCCTGCGAAAATAAGTGTAACTTTGTCGTTGCTTAGCACAAAGTGCTTAGCTTCTAGCATGTCCAGTAATGTCACGAACAACGTTTCTGCGATCAAACGCGTCGTTGTAAACTGTTATGTATCTATAACTATAACTAAAATATTTTATGCTGGGTTTCTGCTATGCATTTCAGTTATATTTCGATTTGATGGCTATACGTTTAACACGTTCGCGCAGGCGTGTACCAGCAATGGCTGACGCGCGACTGTCCCATCGAACTACCGCCTGGCGCCTACCTTATACAGTGAGTCACGAAAGTATTCGAATGCTCTTAAATGAAAAGTTTAATGCGTAAAAAATGCGAGTCACATTAAAAATTACAAAATATATTTATTGGTGTAATAACATACGAGTAGCACGGTTATATATGTTAAATTGGAAGTGTCTTCGGTAACGTTAATAATAGTTATGAAAGATTTGTTGCGAATATCGGCTAAACAGATGCCACAAAAATATTCGAACGATTAAACGAGTAATTAATTGTTAACATAAAAGTATAGTTTTAATATTTTGTCGGTCCACCATAAGCACTTATGGCTTACAAACGTCGTTGCATGCAGTCAACCAAATTTTCAGTAATTTCCATTCCAAACATCTAAAATTTTCGATTTCAACCCTTCCTTGGAATTAATATTATATTTACTAAGTTGTCTGCCAATTTCTGTCCATAAGTGTTCAGTGGGATTAATATCCGGACTTTGTGGAGGTGTTTCTAAAATGTGTGGTACATTATAAATGATTCAATGTTTAACAATATGTGTGGTATGTTTAGGATCGTTATCTTGTTGAAAATGAAAATCACCAACTATTCCTAATTTGTCCGCAGTTTGCTTTAAATTATCTTTTAATATCTGCATATACTTATATTTTATTACTAATATTCCATCACTAATGACAAGGTTCCCAATACCGCCGGTCGCCCTACACCCTCACACCATTATAGATATACCTCCATGTTTCATGGTTGGAGGTAGATTTTTAAGGTCCATCTCTCTGTTTAGTTTTTTCCAAATTTTATGACATCCATCGGAGCCAAATATGTTAAATATGCTTTCGTCCAAAAAAATAATGCATTTCCAAAGTCTTTGTTCTTATTCACATACTTTTTAATGAAATTTAGTCTCTTCTGCTTGTTGATTTTGCTAATAAATGCTTTCTTTCGAGGAATACGACCATGAAAATTGTTTTCACGAAGGATTCTTCGGCAAAGTTTGGGATGAAATTGTTTCCCAAAACTATCAGCGTCTAGTTTAGCAAGTTTTGGAGCCGAAATTGTTGGTTTTTTTTTTATTTCACGCACAATTACATTCTCTTCCCTTTTCGTTAATTTTTTGGGTCTACCAGAACAAACTTCATCTTGAAGAACTTTAGTTGTTTTTAATTTTTTTACCATGTAGCGAATAGTAAATTTACTTCTTCCTAATAACTTTACGATTTCGTCATAGCTCTTGCCTTTATCGTACCACTTCATTATTGGTTTTCTATCATGGATGCTAGTTTCGAACTTTCTTGCACACATTATTAACACAAATTTACACTCTTGTTAACACTTGCTGTACCGAACAGGGGAAACGCGAAATATCAACTGGAGAACCAATGTTTACAATTTGTCGAATTCCAGGATTGTTTTGTTTATAAGTTTTGTCGTTCGAAAACTTTTGTGGCGTCCGTTTAACTAATGTCGGCGACAAATCTTTCATAAGTATTATTTACGTTATCGAAGACACTTCCAATTTAACATTTATAACCGTGATGATTGTATATTACTATAAGAATACAAATATTTTACAATTGTTAATGGGCCTCGCATCTTTTACGCGTCAAACTTTTGATTTGAGAGCGTTCGAATGCTTTCGTGTCTCACTGCATGTCACATCGAGCGTACGTGTGGTGCGTACCAACAAAAATGTAATTCGTTTAGCAACTAAAGAAATTGCCATATATTTGAAAATTTAAATAGTGGAAATTTAACGTATATTGGTGTATTTTGCTGCTAAATCAACAAGTTTTGTTTTATGTTTGTCTTATCTTAACAACATAAGTATAGTGTTTGAATAAGCACAAGTGGCGCCGCTAGATGGAGTAAAGCACGAATACGAACGCCGTCGTATTCCTATAAATAGTAGCGCAGGCGTGAAAGTGTTGAACGATGTACATGCAAATAATGTAAAGTATTTAAAAAATATGATCCAAGCGCGTGTATTTCAAAACTTAAATATGGGATCCCTACTTTTAATCGCCAAAGGAAATACAATGCATTTATTATGTGAAATAGAAGTAAAATGCGTAAAATGCATAAACGAAACCCAGAACTTACAATACAACAGTTATAGAACCGATATAATATCGGCTTTGAGAAATCATAACCGAAACCGATATATCTTATAATAATTATGAGATCTTTTCGATTCCCCATAACTGTTCGAAGAACCGAAACGTAATCATAACTATTTTTAACCCTTTGAAATAAATTATAAAGCCAATGAACAATTAGAGCAGGCTGCGGAATGAAATGCTAACGGCGCGACGCGACACTGTGGCCGATGTTCAGTGGCACCGACCGCTGGCTTTCGCAGCGCGGAAAGGGGAAACAAGAGTTTCCCGTGGCAGTCCAAGTTCTCGGAGCACTTCAGGCGCGTACCATAGAAACTACTCATGGCGCATCGGGCCTACACTCGTATCAACAGGTTTCGCGCCCCTTGTTACGCGCCTAAGTTACTTCGAACGAGACGAGACGAGACGAGACCGTGTTGCGCGGTGCCTATGAAAACCGGCCGCCATTAGCATTTAATTCCTAAACCAGCATTAGACGTTGTCATATTGAGCGCACTATCTCTTACTCCTATCATCTCTCCTGCATAAGTTTTGCAAATGAATAATGTCGAACCAACGTCGAGACATCGAATTTATTTAAAACCACCATGTCAGATCCTTCCCACCAATTACACTAACAATATAAATGCCCATATTCATTGAGCACAGAAATTCATTTACCTTTGCTCCATCTTCTATCGAGTGATTTCCGATATTAAGTTCTTATAAATTAAATCGATATCGAGGAATGTAATACTTTTATCGTGTATGTTATCGGCAACAAGTTCTTCAAATATCGATACTGTGATATAAACAACGTTTTTAAACAACGACATTCAATGTAAAGCAATATCTGCCTTTTTTGCTTATCAACTAGAAACATGTACGCGTGGCCGATATAATTATCTCTTTGTAGACTATTTGCATAGTCTTAAACGGTACGTGTAGCTACATACCGTACGAAAGGTATACGGATAGAAAGTTATTATTACGAGGCGCGTCTGTTGTTACGCACATAATAGAACTATACATAAACGATGCAGCTGATTTTGTATAATTACAGATCCCCGTATCTTCGATCCAATCATAGAGAAATAGTATCTACATGAGTATGTTCGTCTAGGTGTGTCAAGGAGGTTTTAGGTTTTAAGGAGCAATCGTACAAACGAATCTGAGACGAAGATTAAGAATAACGATTTTGCTGTAATCATCTCATTATTAACGTATTCGCGATTAAATTCGACCAATAGCAGTGCGCGATCGTATCTCTGCCCCTTTGTCTTTCGCACGGTGTACTATTGTGTGCGCCCTTGCTGACTTTGGGCGCATTTCTATCGATGGATTAAATCAAATTTGTTTAAATCGCTGGTAATTAGAAAACAACATCGTTAGAGTAAAATCATGATTCTTGAATGTCGTCTTCCGATTAAATTTTCTTATAGGTTTATTTCTTAAAATATTAATATATTACGTATACATTTGGTAAACATTTTAAATTGATTGTTTTAAATTGTAGATAACGAGATAGGCTAAAACCTTTTATAACCACCTTTAATAGAAAGAGAACATTCTATTGAGTAAAAGAATTTCTTATAAACTGAAAATGCAAAGACTGAATTGATTGGCATGGTCCATATGGCAGCGATCGATACTTTTTAAAATCAAAACGTAACCACTTAACACTGTGCAGAAGGTGCCGATAAACGGAATAAACAATCGTATAATCGAATACTTGAAATTTCAGGGCCTTCGCATTAGCGAACGAAGAGGATTTGGCAAACGTAGGCAGTCCACTGAGAGAAGCATCCCCTAGACCGGAAGTACGTGTGGTCGCGCCATCGCATCGACCTCCATCAGCCCTCGCGACAACCAGCGTCATCACCAACGGATCAGCGAATCGCAAATCGGTTAGCATATTGCTTCCCGAGCACTCGAGTGGATGACCCCAACAGCAACACGGATTTGTGCATCGTTGCGACAAAGAACCACCATCAATTTAGGATCGACGAGAAGCCAGGCGGCGTGAACCCAGGAAAGGCATCGACTGCTCGACGGAAACAAAGAATTCGAACAATTTTTGTTGAGCAATCGATTCTTCAGTTTTTAAGAGAAACAGTCATGGCCTGCTTGGCAAGAAAAATTAGCTCTTAAGAAACCCACACAGTCTGGTTAGAGTTTCGGTGAACGATAATTGTATGCGATATTGGCAACCAGACCTCGGGTTAGGTGATATCACACAGTTGGTGACTGTAAGATCAGGATCAAACGGAGTAGAGAGGTCAACGGCTTGTTAACTCATTATTGATATTGACAGAGATTCAATTATTGACTCTGCTTCGCGATACCCGAATTAGCGTATAATCCACGACAAGGACAATTTGTCAAGTAATTGCCTTACAGTTAGACCCTCGACTAGCCCGTGTCATCGTATAGAATTTTTTCTTCATTTCGATCGATGGTTTATCTTTATCGTTATCGAGTGAAGTCGAAGGATGGAACAGCAAGCCGCGATCTTTATAATGGAAATATCGATTAAGACATCTGCAAGGAAGACATATTCTTTTACGAAAGAACATTTCAGGAGGATACCATTGATTTGTTGTGAAATTATTCGTTTGCATTGCCCCTGTGTCGAACAATATTCTCGAATTCATTCATTACGAGAGTTTGTAATTTTGTAAAAACTGAGAAAGGATAAGAACGGCGTTTATTAAACTCATGCGAACATGCGTTTATAAAAGACATTTTTTTTTAATGCTAATACTCTAAAACCGAGGATGTCTGCTCATGGCTACTTTCTTTTACTATGCGCGATACTTACTTTTTCCTATATGTTCGACCGATGCAACATGAATTCGACTCGATCGAATTGTCATATTGGACGTTTAAAATTTCGACGATTAGATTTCCAATAAAATTCAACGATTTCGCTTCAATTACAAATTTGTTTGACAATTTCGGGACGATTGTTGTCGTTCGCAACGCTGGCGGTACAGTAAAGTCGCTTTAAATGCTCGAAATAGTTAAAGGTTAAATAGCCACGTATTATCTCCTTTGCTGCGGGGTTAACCCGACGAGGAGCCCGGAAGCTAGACTTTGTTCGACTCGACCAAGGCAGCGCAATGTTATTGGGTCGAGTATATCGCGGTGAGCCGATACCAATGCAACGACAAAACTTTTGTGTTTTTAATTAGTTTTCCATGATACTTTTACCAACAGATGCGTGATATTCTTCCTTATTATGTAACTATGCCAAACGCACGGTATATCATTTGGATCGTATTTACGTGTCTAACTGGTAGTCATAGTTTCAGGCGTAACGACGACAACGAATGGAAACGCAAGAGACTAGAATTCGAGTAATTGGCAAACGTTAACGACATCGATTCCCGAAATATTAATGTAACAATTGTGAATTTTATTTTTCATTATATTGTTGTAAAACCTTCACATTTATATGAAAAATACTTATTACCGTAAATTGAACACGTACATATTATATAATTTAAATTATATCGAATAATTGAATTATGTTTAGCATTGAAAAAATGTCACGACAGTGTTGATAAAAGTTTCATGAAAAACTAATTAAAAAGATAAATGATTTGTCGCTGCATCGATATCGGCTTACCTCCCTCGATCTCTCGATCTATACTACGTTACATTTCTCAGCCGAGTCGAGCGTACACACGCCTTGGCTTGACACTGATGGCAAATATTTAATATATTTGCATTTCAGACGCAAAGTGATGTCGTTCAACGCGACGTTAACTGTACATGTTAGATTCAACGCGATCGTACAAACGCCAAGCGTGCGTGGTTTACATCGCTCGATACCGATTCTTAAAATTTTATTCGCAAGTTTCCTTATATCGAGATTCAATTTCAGCGAGCTAGAAGAACCTATCCGAGAGCGTTGATACATTTTCTGATAAATATTAACTTTATTTTCACTTCCAACTGGAGACAATAATGACAAGCTACTGTTGATATTTTTTCAAAGTACTCCTATGCTTTAAACATGTGTTTTTTTTTTGGGAATTTGTATTGCAAAACGTTTTAAAATCGAGTCGCCATGAGAAGCCATTTCCCACTTATGTGTGATTCATGTATATATGTAATAAATAATGTATATAATTAATCAAAACTTAAAGATAGGGAATAAGTAACCATTCGAAATGCGATTACTATCTATCTGTTCACTATCGAAACGAACGATAATCAATAGTATATCGATTAAAATGTGTATGAGAAAATGCTTCGAATTATCAACTGAAAATCTTGTGCATTTCTTTTGTTGCGAAAATTGATTTGCCACATTACAAAGAAAAACTTATCGATCGGCTATCAAAGAATTTTTTCGGACGTAGACTTTTCTCTCATCGGTAAATAATGAATTCAGATTGTTCGATACCATTGGCAGTTACATAGCATGCTGAACGAAATTAATCCTCGTTACAAAGAATAATTTCTATTTGCCAGATGCTGCTGAAGCTTGTATTATTTTCGCGTCGGCGAAAGATAAGCGTCTGCGAAATTTTCGAACCGATTTTCGAGTGTCCTGGTTTAAGAAGTCGATTAGGTTTAGTGTAATTCTGGCTGATATTAATAGTTGGCCCTGATTTGTACAGAGCTGGCCTCGCAAAAGTTCGTCGACGCTTAAAAACGCGAGTCTCGAGAACAAGACTGTGAATCTTGACGGTTGGATTTGAATGGAGAACTGCAACAAAGCAGAAGATTTATGATACATACATATTTCTGCCGCGGTTCGTAAACTTTATCATTAGACTACGAATGTTTATACATTTATAATATACGTAAACATACGACATGGAATGGAACATATATTTTCATGAAGTTTAATAGAGCTTTACTTTAGAATCAACCTCTTATAATAGAATTACCGATGTAAGATGTAAATACTCGTTTAATTTCTGACCATATAAATTACATAGCGTAAATGCAAATGATTTCGTTTAAATAAGAAAATGCTGACGACGTGCATGCGACGATAGCATTGTATCTTCGAACGATTGAAATCTTCGCGTTAATTTGTGTCCATCGTTGTTACACTCGAAATATTAGAATAGAAAACATGTTCATCGAGGGCTTATAATATTCCATTGATTATCAAAATGGAAAAAATAGAAATTGCCGGTAACAAGAACGTAAATTTTAACGACATTGGGTTCACTTATTGTCCGGGTAATTATTCGCTGTTGTTCAACGCTGTACCGTTATCGTGTAACATTTCGCAAAAGATGATTCAAGTGCCCCGTACCTTGTTGTACGCATTACCTACCAGTGATCAATTTTTACATTACCATGAAGATTTATTCGTACGAATAAATTTATCATTTTTCATCAAGAATCTATCAAACAGCGACAGATCTATGACACGATCGGTAATTAATACTCTTAAAGTGACTATAACTAGTGATCAGTTGAAAATGGTTTCGAATTGTACACGTAAATAACATTTCGGTGCATATAATTCGTGACTATTAACAGGAGTAGCGGTTATAATTAAATTGATAAGTAATTTCTCTTAATTTATTTTTTAATTATTCTACAAAAAACAAACAAAAAAAGTTAGAATATTATATGGAAGTCTTCTACTGTATCGCATATTTGGCAAATGACCAATGAACTTGTTGCATAACTTTGCGTTGAGAAAAAATTTCGCACCAAACGTTTTATTACCAACAATAGTGTATCGTTGAATATAATTTGGATAATACGTGAATTAAAAATGGATGACAAAATGCTTACGGATCATTCTTACATGACGGAAGCAATACCGAAAGACTTCTTTCGAAAAATATTTAAGCAAAGATGAAATTCAACTAAAAATGTAGTATAAATATAGTTTCGATATGTATGAATACATTTTGCATTCGATAACCAATGTTTCTATATTACAGACGGTAATGATGTTCCTTACAAGTAAATGTATATTTGATAGAGTAATGCTAATTTCGGCAATTTTCACATGTTCACTAGTTTTAGCGGTAAACTATTTCACTGGCAATGCCAATGAAGCAAGCGAATTAAAAAACTAAACAAAATATAGTACGGTCGCGTCCCTGAATTTGATAACTGAAAACAGATCGTTAGATTATGTTCGCAACGATTGGGGCAAAACGAATCCTGAAAATATTAATACGATAATACGATAATACGATAATATGATTTTTCAAGTGAATTCTTTGATTGGATTTCTTGTAAAACATTCTTCAGACCGTCAAACAACGGGCAAATAATGTCATGGCAGATTTCTCCATTCAATTCAAACGGGTTTACAGATATCACCGAATTATCCTTTTAATTGTCATTACCGTAAAACGACGAATGTCGATCTCCTTAAATGCATTCAAAGTTCTACACCAGAATCTTAGACGTGACAATCAATGTACTCCGAAGAATCATTTAAACGAGTTGCGAACAGAACACCGGATCCTACGGCAAAAGATTCTTTCCATCTGACGTAAAAAACGATAGAAAGCTTGATGAGGGTAACTAAAGAGTAACATGTAAAAAGATAAGAACCTATTCCTGTGCATTCACGGAAACATCGACTGCTATTTGATTATGTGTACATTTATAAACCTCATTCCATTGTTATTGCTCCGTACTATCGATTTTACAGAGCGCAATCGTGATTTTCTTAGAATAGTCGAACTTTATAGCGACAGCGAAGAAAGAATTTCATGCATTGAAATTGGTACAATAATATCTTAACGTTTAAGGATAGTTCAATTATAAATATTCATGCGAAAATCATTCTTAGGGAATATATAATGAAATGAAGGAAGTGGCAAGTGACATTCGGCTGCCCATTACAACTGTCACTTCTGTACAGAGTGTTTAAAAACTAAAAACAATCAATCATTAATAGGACAAATTCATTCACAAATTACTGGAAAAACTTATGAAAACGTGATTAACATAAAAATCTATGTCTATCTAGATTTTTCCATCACGAAGTCTAAACAAACATATATAAATATATATAAATCATGCATAAAACATCGGACAGACTTTAATATCGAAGGAAGCATTTCTTAAGAAAACGGACGCGATTCGTTTCTTTTTTGTTGATCATATTAGAGGGTTCAACGAATTCAACGAATTCCAGTCTCTGATAAAACCTAGCTACGATCTTTACCTGTAATATTTAAATAACCCACGAGCAAGTGGGATCAATAAAGGAAATAAGACTCTCAGGATTCATTGTAAATCGGTGTTCCAAGAAATAGTATTCGATCGATGTATGAAAATGAAACTCCAAATTAACCGCGCCGATTACCGTGGACATTAATTACACATAATCTAGACGTAAGATTCTAGACGTAAGACAACACATATAATGCTCAGAATTCATTGCCTGCTCGGTGACCACGTAATGTTAAATTGTGTTCTGTACTTCACTGTATTGTTTCAATTAATTTTGTTCGATGGTGTCATTGATCAAACAAGTATAGTGACATTTAAAGTTAAAAATCTTTTCAAATTGTCTATTGGCAAAGTTAGAACGGAATAACTTTTCACCGTTGGACTTCACAATGCGATATATCTCCGTACACAATGAGTATTAGAACTCGCGGGTATGTTACGTAATGCCTGTTGTATCATATAAAATTTACTGCTATTACCTAATGGATATTACACGACGTAACTGGAACATTAACATTAACATTAACATTAACATTAACATTAACATTAAATACTGCATTTCACCTGTGATCTATTTATCGACAGCATATTTCGCAAGTGCGTTATTTCTTCAAAATTAATGATAAATTTATATGCATTACTTGCATGTATGCTATCGTACTATGAATTTATTTAGTAACTATAAACAAGCTTAACGATATGTAGTAGCTAGCGATGGCAAACAGTTAAAATAATTACGAATTCTTTTATACTCAAAGAATATATTGTAGAACCAGATTAGTTATCGCTACGCTACAGATGTTTATGATAATATATCGTTGTTGTTGTTGTTGTTGTTATTGTTATTGTTCGTTTCGTTTTCTTCGTGCAAAAATTTCGATATATTCGAAACAGCATAGAAATTCTAAGTGTAAGAAATTTAATTTTACTATATACGTATCTCATCAAATTTCACAAAGACAAATATGCTATAGATACATGAATTTCTGCAGTCTAGTTGTCACTGTCAAGGTTTGAAACTGTAAAACGTATAATTTTATAAAAATTCACACATTTGTTAGCGTACAACACTGTATATCGGTATATCGTTCAAACTTTGACAATGCTTGTTGCATAACTGTTATAACTCGAAATGTTGAGCTATTTCTTCCAAAGGGTTAGAACTTCTATTTAAAAGTGTACATTCGAAATATCGAAAATCAAAATCAATACTACCACGTAGATACTTGATACGTATTGCAATACGATTAGCACGAATCTTCGCCACTCGCAGTCTTTAAGAAGTCACTATATTTGTTTCACTAGGTAGACATTACCGATATTTTCTGTGAACGATAAATACTAAACAAACACTATATGTATGCAACTTATTCCAAATATGCACGCAATCGAATCGTTATTTACATCGAATAATTCTTTTTTATTTATAATTAAAATATCTAATTACAACTAATTAATGTAGTTGAAATTGTTTTCAGTCAACGAATAACGATTACGAATTATCGTATAATACATGTTTTTAGTGTTTTTGCAGTTTTTTCGTTAAATGCAAATGCAAATGCAAATGTTTATGTTCTTGCAGTTATCTAATCGAAAAAGAAAAACAGTGTTAATTAAGACGCAAACGTCGGAACGCGTTTTTCGAAGGTATACGAACAGGCACACGGAATATAATATAAGACTCTAGTCCTGTATATACGTAGCTAGGCGAAATGTTGAATGATAAAACGATCATCGGAATTGTATCGCGAGATATGTATATAATCTTGTGCTACCAATGTAAAATGTTTGTGGTTTGCGAGGAAAGAATTGCAATTGTGATTATTTTGTGGTGTCGGACGACCACGTCGTTTAGTATTTAATAACTACACTGTGAGATATATTAGAATTACTAAATTAATCATATTCTTTTTTCTTTAAATTGCGATTAATAATTAATTCTCGAAATTACGTAATTTACTTCTCAGCCGTATTTTGGAGTATGACATTTATTACTTATTGCGTTAAATATTGAAACGTAATTGAAATATTATTCCAAGCAAGTATAAATAAACACTCCATATTATTATAATATATTCATATTTACATACATGTAATGTATATATGTATACATATTAATTTTTTATCATTGCATTCAGTATGCGAAAGATTAAATCCATGTTTGTAAGTATACATATATATATATATGTATATGTATATGTATATATGCATTTTATACGATTAAAGCAATTCAGCGCGTAACGCGTTACTTTATGTTGGTTATGTTACACTATTTTATATTAATTTAATAGTTATCGTAAAATATAAGAACTTTTCAAAGAAGCCTTTGAAGCTACTGTAAACTGCTATATATTAATTTTTCATGTTTTTACTATTGCTGTGTTTTAATAGATTTGTGTTGTATTTTGAGCATTTTGCGTACACAAACGCAGGAGAGTGGTTAAAGGATCGGTATTCCTGAGATGATCAAAAGTTATGCAGCGTTGGTCTTCGTAGCATTGGTTATCGGTAGATACTTCCTCGTAGTTTTATTATTATAGTTGATTTATATGTAGTAATGGAGGGATTTTTCTGTAACAGGGAAACTAATTAATTAAGTATTCACTATATTCTGACCGAATGGCATTGCAACGGTTCTTTTTATAAAAGCATGCATCGTCGCAAGGTCACTGTTAGGGACGTTGCTTGGAATGTCGTTCTTGATACGACACAAGTACCTACGCTAAGGTGTAACATAATAGGGAATAGGAGAGCAGATGGCCTTTGTTTAACATTATCCCATCGTTACATTCAGGTACTAATATAGTCTCTAAAATTTCGAAAATTTAAGCGAAGAATTTGTAGATATAGATACAGATACTGAATCTAAGAAGACATTTAAGACATAATAGTGTCTTAACGCTAAACCTACCACATTGAATCGAATGACCCTTTTTAGATTTAAATTAAAATTACCTTCATAGGAATCGATTCAATAGATTTCTTTGTTCTATCATACATTTTAATAAAAATCGTAGAAATTGTAAATAAATTATATCTTGTTATTTTTATAAGACAATATACATTAGTCAATTTTAATGCTCGGTGGGTGTAGCGTTTGAAAGTCTACAAAAATTCAGTCGGGAGTAGCATTTCTTCGCTTGTTAATATTTCTATCGCTTCGGACTTTCTAACAAAATTGTAAATTATATTATTACTAGAAGATTTTGTTCATAGTGGCAAATTTTATTCCAATACGTTTTTTCCGTAACCATCGAAAACTTTTCGAATTGGTCGAGGGCTCCGTTTAGAGCTGGATCGAAAAATTCTATGGTAAAACTAATCTTTGCGTAAAATTTTATGACAGAAATTTTTCTGCATCTTCTCAACACGATATTCTTCCATTTATCGTTTAAAAAATTCTGTTCCGAGCATTGATCCTTTAATCGGTCAGGCTTTAATGAATTTGTACATAGTGTACCGACTTATTTAAAAATACGCGAAAAATCGCTGTACGGACGGATGGACTTGCGCATCTTACTTTTCACGTATTTATTAACTTCGCCTAATATACGATCAGACAGATGCGTATGCATATATAAAGTTTCCGTTAAATTTGTGAGCTGAACACTGTTATCATTTTAAAAAATTAAGTCTAAGGAAATGGTCTATGCAGACGTCGATAGCACAGTGCTTGGTTGTAGTTTGGTCCGAGGACAGACTCGTCCTAAGGTGACGGTTAAGGAAAAGTCTGAAAATAGATTAGGAATTAGCAATACAGAATAGAATGCAATACAGCTCGATAATACGGAAGCCTAGGAATGTCTAGAGAAACACGCGTTTAGAGGATGTTCCAAGATGGCATGATAGGAGTTTTGGCTTTGGGTCGATCGATAGGTGCATAAGTGACGCGGCGTAACATTGCGTGCCGTGGTGCCGTTGTTCGCTTCGTACGCTGGGACGAATGGTCTTCGAAATATGCTTCCTGGCATGTCTGACTTTCGAGCGTGGTTCCGCGTAATCGAGACGGTATCCATGCATTTGTTAACAACGACTTCTATATGTGTCTAATTTTTTCGTGAGGATCAACGAGCATAGGCACTTCTGACAGTTCGTCGATTATTTACCGCTGTACGTTTGAAAATTAATCCTTAATCTCGTAAAAGTAATAGTTGTCTGCGTGTGTTCTTAATTCGTACAACATTCTGTCACATCGTTTTTCGCAGAGTAACACGAACAGTCTATTAATTATTTGAAACTAAACAAGCGGCGCAATCTTCGCAACTATTGTTTAGCTTCTAAATTTTAGACCTTAATTTTACTAAAATACTGCGAAACTCCTGCTATTCCAAATGTTTGAGAGACGGAGAGTTTAGGCAGTCTTATAATTGCATTTTTCCGATAAACCAATACTATTTATTTCTTAACTTTCCCTAATATGCAAAAAGAGTCTTATATCGATTCTCTGTTACTTTCCTGATTTATCTTCCGATAATATCGAGCCGCTAATTAATATGTTTTCAGTACCGTTATTCTGACTGCCACTCTATCGCGTTTCGTAACTGTGTAGTGTTTAAAATTATTCATTTCGTAATAATGTACAAAAACTGTTTTCTTTTCCTCTCCATCGTTGTCTATTTTGCATAAGTTAACACCGTTAGTTATTTATATCGTATAACTTCTACAATAAATCAATAATTCCATAGGTATTCGTTATCGTTCGATCGTATGTTAGATTTTATAAATGCTAAAGACACGGAAATGGATGGCATCGCAGTCGAATAGCGTTTCCTGCTACATACGCGAACGTTGAATTTCGACCTTAATTTTGGTTTGAAATTTGAATCAATTAATGTTGTAACTAATAAATTGCTCGCCAACCACAAACTATTACGAAAAAACAAATGCCGATTTCTGATATATCCGACAATATATTTACATTAATCGTAACGGTCTAGTATGCATACCTGTATGTAGTTCATTCAGCAGTGATGGTTCGCACCTCATTACCAGTAAAGATAAAACAAAAAATAATAAACCTACGAAATGTATGAGGTGCGAGAGTGGGAATGACTCCAACATGAAAAATCATTAAAATCACCGGCCATATACGACACATTCTCTTGATTATTCAATACCAACGATAAAGAATGGAAAAATTCGATGAAAGGGATGGTCAAAATTTTGGTGCAACAAAAAGCGGCTATCCGATAAAATATAAAATATCATGCTAGTCAAATTCTTCCGCTGGTGACCGTTCCGTCGAAGATTTTAAAACGTTACGGTATATTTATAATTTGATTGGCATACTTATCGTTTCTATTGGTTACTAAACGGCGAAATACACCCGGTTGACATAGTTGATGAGAGACAGATAATTTTGACCATCTCTGATCGATAGCATTGTTCGGCGAGTACACGCTCGTGTATGCGTAAAAGACGTGTGTGCCAAAAGACGTATCGAATACATCTTTAGTGATATGCGAAGCTCACGATACGAAACATTTACGATCTACGGTGTGCTACGATTATTAACCGAATAAGGTTTAAAACGAGGTTGTAGTTACGACGCTATGTTTGTAATAATGATATATTGTTAATCGTTCAGAATGAAAACTAAACGTATAGAACTTACGAATAATTGACACGATATAAGACAAGTTTTTTTTCGGATGATCTTTTCCCACGGTAAACGAACGATGACTGAATTTTTACCAATCTAAAACATATACTCGGAAAACATTTAGCGCTTTACGATTGATTTGAAACTTCCTATCGTACTGTAACGATATTTATTTCCAATTCTAATCTCGTTAAAAACGTTAATTTCTTTATTTTGTTGGTACTCGTTAATGTAATATATTTACCGAAATATTATTCGATTCTGTTCAAACGGATAAAGAAGAACGGGTACTTGAGCGGATAATTTCGAGTATACATGTAGATCGATCGATCGAAGTTCTCAAATTGATCAACTATTGGTAACGAAATTGCTCATAATTCGCTGAGACAAGGAACAATTCGTACAGGCATTATACCTTTGGCGAAAACTGTCCGAGAAGAAGAAATGTTCGAACGAAGAAAACGTCTTCTTGTTAATCATTTAAGAGTTATTTCCTCGTTGACAATGCTTCGCATTGGATGCTAAAAAATCACATTGTTACTTTTAAACGTTGTGGCTAACGAAACCATTCACTTTATTATCGTAAGACCATCTGAACATCTTTATATCGTCTGCGGAACAGACCGAACAAATACTATGCTTGGATGTATGAGCCCACGATCGACGAGTGGCCTAAGTTCATCATTTTTAAGAATATTGAAAGATTGATTAATACATAATTAATGTTAATTAATAAACAATATTATTAATAGTGAAAAGTATCTATTTGTTTCGTATTTCTGTAAATTAGTCCAAAAACATTAAAAAATATTAAACACCAAACAAGTATCCATTATTCGGTACTGAATGTAGAAGAATCGTGGATAATGCGTTTAATTGCAAGTTATCGTATAATTGCAACGAATAAAACAACATGTTGCGTCTCACTCTACGATGACAAACAAAGGTGCGCTCAAAAGTTTGCGCAGCAATATTGGTTGTGTAATAATAGTAACATTTGGTGGAAATAATTGCGAATAATATGAACTACGAATGGAAGAGAGAACTTGCTTTGATCGTCGCTTGTCGTTCAAACGGTTCGTTTATAATTTAAACTAAATAAACCTAAGTGCAATATGATATACCCGAAGTTTCTGATAATTCAGTGCGTTCGTTTTATCCGTAATCAACAGCGTTATAAAAAGTTCTTTCTAAGGAAATTTTATTTTTATGCGGAATCGCAACTACTTGTCCGTTTCTGTTTCCTTTGTTTTCGGATAATGAATCATTTATGTTATTGCAGAAACGCGAAATGAATTGTGAAGCTTACCGTCAGTTTCAGTAAACTACTGTTTATAAGTTCAAAGAAAAGTGTACAGTCGGTGTAGAAAGTATCCGTACAGTGACCAATTTCAAATAAAACTGCTTGTGTAAACTTCAGCTATAAATTTTAAGCGGAAAAAAATGATTAATAAATATTCTTGGGTGTTTCTAGAAAAGATTTCGTAAAAACTAAATTGTATTTTCTTCAAGATTAACAAAAATATACATCCAGCATAGATAAACGTAAGAAATAGACGCACAGAAAGTATTCCTACAGTTATGAATAATGAAAAATAAACTATAAAAATACAATATATTTTGTATGTTTTAATAATTTGTATGATTGCCTTTGGATTTTATAATAACTTCGAGTCTTTTTGGCATGGAATTTACTAAGGTAGATGTTACAGCCGGTGTTATTTTGTTCCACACATGTAATAAAGCGATTTTTAAACTTTCTTTCGATGAAATATTATGATTACGTATTTTTTGTTCAAGATAATCCCATAGATATTCAATGAGATTAATATCTCATGATTGAAGCGGCGTTTGCAAGTATTTTGATGTGTTGTATAATACCCATTGCCTTGTATTATGTGCAGAGTGCTTTGGATCATTGTCGTGGGTGAATATAAAATTGTCTTTAAGACCCATTTTATTTGCACTAGCATGGAGATGTTTTTTCAAAATATCAATATAAACTATGTGGTTCATAACACCGTCAAAAAAATGTAGAGACCCCACTCCATTTGTACTCATATAACCCCAAACTAATATAGATCCACCACCGTGTTTTACCGTCGGTTGCAAATTTTCTTTTCTGAATTGTGTATTTTTCTTCCTCCACATTGTAAATTTATTTTTAGAGCCAAGTATGTCGAATTTGCTTTTGTCAGTAAAAATTACTTTATTCCAATGTTCGATTGGTGTATTAATATATTGCTTAGCGAATTCTAATCTTTTCTTACGGTTAGTTTCGTTTACAAAATGCTTTTTTCGTGCTACTCAGCCATGATATTCGCTGCTTCTTAAATAGTCACGCACAGTACTAACTGACACACTTATGCCGTTGTTGTTTTTAAGTTCTGTTGCAATGTGTTCGGCAGTTATACGTGGATTTTGTTGCACTTTACGAATAATTAGTCGTCGATCATACTCGTTTATCTTACACGGACGGCCACTTCTTTTCTTATTTGAAACAGTTTTTCGTTCTCCGAATCTGTCAATTATACTTTGAATAGTAGACCTTGCTCTATTCACTATGGAAGAAATTTCACTAAATGATTTACTTTATTGATTGTGTAATCGAATAATAATTTTTCGCTCTTCCTTCGTCGTTTCGTACCTTTTGCGACCCATGTTGTAGTATATCACAAATTTCAAACTTGCTTCTATTAATACTCTGTACAAAATAATCATCTTTCTTGTTATTCGTCACATTCAGAAATCCATATTATGTTTATATCTCAAGTAAGCGCAAGAAATGAGAGACGTACGAATATTTTCTGTGCGCCTATTTCTTACGTTTATCTATGCTGGATGTATATTTTTGTTAATCTTAAAGAAAATAAAATTTAGTTTTCACGAAATCTTTTCTACAAATACCCAAGAATATTTATTAATCATTTTTAAGTTTACGCATACAGTTTTATATGAAATTGGTCGCTGTACGAATACTTTCCACACCGACTATACATCGATTTATCCGTATCTACGATGATTCCGTCCATCGATTTAAACGAGGCCCTCGTAAATTGATCGATCGTCGTTGGGTAAATCGTATCCCTATAGAATTGCACCTTTAAGAATCCAAAGGTTTTTCAAGCTGCTCGGGAAAAAAACTTGTGCCGTGGAAACAGTTTGAGTGGTTTGTATCAAAGGTACTGCCGTTCACGGTTTTTAGTATCGAGAAACGATATATCGATCGATATGCAACGGATTGGTACCAAAGGAGTTAATCTTTTGTTATTATTGGCACTGACCAGATCATACTCGCGATTCTCGGATCTGTTCAGTGTTCAGTGAATCGATGAGACATCGCGGTTCAACCTCTTCCCGCGACTTATATAGGTAGATTATTACATTTCTCACTTTTTTGATTCTTAAAAACTGTATAGTTTAAAGGAAATTTGGAAATTTTACGAATTACGAAATTTAAAGCTTCGAAGCGTAGGCTGTCCTATTAGTTTTTTATCTTCGCGCATTTCTCCCGATGAAACACGTTTTCTTTCGAAATGTTTGTCGAACTGGTTGGACTACTTTTAAACTACCTTTCTAATAGGAAATAGGAAAAAATGTTTTTCTCCAAAATTAACCCTTAACGCTCCAAGTGTGCTTCCCAGGCACCACCGACAAGCAGCCTTCTACTCCAAGTGTGCCTCTCAGGCACCACCGATGTGCGGCGCTTTACTCCAAGTGTGCTTCCCAGGCACCACCGATAATTACTCAATTATAATTAATATAAATATTACAATGAATATTATATTACTTCTAAGATGAATAAAAATTGTATTGAATATTATTATTTACACGCCATTGTAGTATTTAAAATCTGACACTTAAAATTTTGCAAGTCGAAGTATGATGAGAATAAGTTGGAGTTGCCGGTCGATAACCACAATTAAAAGTCGGAGTGTTAAGGGTTAATACATTCACTTCCGTGCAAATTTCACGCAATTTATAACTATAGTTGTATATTTTTTCAAAAGCTGCTACATAATGCAATTCTAACGCTTGTATAATGTTTGGATATAACCAACACCAATATAGAATTATTTATACATTGTTAGTTTATTACACTGTTATCTTTGTTATTATTTTTTTTTTGTTTAAAAATCCTGAAAATTATAATTTGTTTAGCTCTCTAAACCGCAACCTCCATTTAAAAGGAGTATGCATTTTTCCACACATAGCAGATAAGCTTCTTCTCACAATCTTCTTCTCTTACTGCCAAGGGCAATGCGTATCTTCGTTGAAGACGTTTTTGAAAATAGTTCTACAGTGAGATTGGCGGTATCGTGCAAGTCGAAGGTAAGAATGTAACAAAATTTGTACACTGGCTAAATTCTTTGGCTAAAATATACAGTGAATCACGAAAGTATTCGAACGCTCTGAAATGAAAAGTTTGACGCTTAAAAAATGTAAGTGATATTGCGAATTACAAAATACTCTTATTCCTATAGTAATGTATAAGTGTCATAACTATACATGTTAAATTTGAAGTGTGTCCGACAACGTAAACATTACTTATGAAAGATTTCTTGGTAACGTCGAGTAAACAGATGTCACGAAAGTATTCGAACGACAAAACTTGTAGTACAAAACAATCCTTGAATTTGACAAACAGTAAAGATTGGCTGTCTCAATTGGTGTTACACACTTCCCTTGTTCAGTGCTGCAAGTGTTAATAAGATTGTAAAATTCATATTAATAATGTACCGAAAAAAATCGAAGACAAGCATCACTGATAGAAAATTGATAATTAAGTGGCATAATGAAGGCAAGAGCTGTGGCGAAATAGCACAATTGTTAGGGAAAAGTAAATCTACCATTTATTACATAGTAAAAAAGTTAAAAACCACTGGAATCCTTCAGGATAAAGTCCGTTCTGGCCGGCCTAGGAAATTAACGAAGAGGGAAGAGAATATAATTGAGCGTGAAATAAAGAAGGACCCAACAATTTCTGCACCAAAACTTGCTATACAAGTTGCTGATAGCTTCAGAAAACAAGTTCATCCTGAACTTTGTCCAAGAATTCTCCGTAAAAATGATTTTTATGGTCGTATTCCTCGAAAGAAACCATTTATTAGCAAAGTCAATAAACAGAAAAGATTAAGTTTCGCTAAAAATTATGTCAACAAGGATAAGGACTTTTGGAAACACGTAATTTTTTCGGACGAGAGCAAATTTAACATATTTGGCTCAGATGGATGTCATAAAATTTGGAGAAAAGCAAATAGAGAGATGGATCTTAAAAATCTACGACCAACCGTGAAACATGAGGGTGGGTCGATAATGGTATGGGGATGTATGGGGGCCAGTGGTGTTGGAAACCTCGTCATTATCGACGGAATATTAGATAAATATAAATATATGCAAATATTGAAAGACAATTTGAAGCAAAGTGCGGAAAAATTAGGGGTAGTAGACAATTTTCATTTTCAGCAGGACAATGATCCAAAACATACCGCACGTATTGTTAAAGAATGGATCATATACAACGTACCCCACGTTTTAGAAACACCCCCACAAAGTCCGGACATTAACCCCATAGAACACTTATGGGCAGAAATTGGCAAACAACTTAGTAAACATAGTATTAATTCCAAGGAAGCATTAAAGATTAGAATTTTGGATGTCTGGAACAATATAAAAAAAGATATTACTGAAAATTTGGTTGATAGCATGCAACGACGGTTGCAAGCCATAATAAGTGCTCACGGTGGTCCGACAAAATATTAAAACACTATAGTTGTTTAAAATATGTACTATTAATTTAGTCGTTCGAATACTTTTGTGCCATTCACGTTTGAGCGGTACTAGATGTTCGAAAAATGTTAACTAAATAACCAAAGTAAATTCCGAAGAAACGAACACAAGTTCAGCTTATTTTCGGTGTACGGACAAAATTGTCCACTCCCTTTAATTCCTGAGACGATACTTTCCAGAGTGTTTGGCAAAAAACGACGGACAATGTTATACCTGAGATAACCGAATACAGAATTTTATCGACAATTGGCCCAAGTGACTCAAAAAATTATTTTAACAATCACTAATACAATGACAAAACTTCTTTACTTTTTATTATTTTTTTATGGAATTTGCACCAATATTTTCATGAAGATTATACCAAATAAGTTATAATTTCGATGATATTTACTTGTGTAATGGACGATGGAAGTTTCGCGCACAAGATCGGACAACGCATGTGAAAGAAAGAAACGCGAAGAGTCGCTGTCGCCGGCACATTTCAAAAGCTCACGCGTCCTTGCAACGTAATGTCAATAGAAAACTTTTTTATTGTTACTTATTCTTTCATAAAACTTTCCACAACATATTCGTGGCATTTTTCTGATTAAAATGATACCAAACACGATCTCATTCGAATTATATTTACAATAACTAAGCTTCCACCGGCTAAATGTCCCAGTAATGAGAACGTATTTTACAGGGGCGAAGTTGAAGGTGTTACAGGTAAATATCATGGAAATTATATCTTATTTGGTATCATTTTCATTAGAAAAACTCCACAAATATGCATACTACACGTCACAAATAATATAATCCAACGCGAAGAAACGGGGCGGACAAAGTTTTCGACGACGGGGTTTACGACACGACTATGCAAGTAACATTCCTACCCTCTCCAAAAACAGGTACATACCCTACTCAAACTACAAAGGATGCGCTGATTAGGAAAATGCAACAATCGCAAAAACCCAATTAGTGTGTTTCTTTTGCATTGAAGTGGAAGGCTCCAACAAACAGTCGAGAAATAAGACACATCTACGAATCGCGAAGGCGGCCGAGCCGTGCCAAAAACATCTAGCGACAAAGAAGGCTAGATCAAACAGTAAAACAAGTACCAACTGTAGCAACTCCATCGTCCGAGGTTAGAGCATCGCGGTCACTCCGTAAAGAACATACCCGCAAACACCGACCATTTGTTCCGATTGCCTAATATAATTTGGCGGACAATAAATCAGCGACACGAGAGTAGAAACGCGTTTGCGAAACCAGAATTCGAGATTTACAACCCCGGGTGGATCGTTCGTACGAGGCCCGCGTGTTACCCCGTAGATTGCATCGTCGATTCATATAAATTCACCTTGTAGCTATCTCGTAATTGGTACCACCAATGCTTCGTTTTAGTCACAGGTTTGCGCTAAGAACAGGATTTATTCAAGATTAGACAGAATTACAGGATGTAAGATTTGTGGTAGGTCATCGTTAACAAAAGGTTAGGGAAACCAATTTCGCTTTTACAAAATCAAGCATTCGCGATACGTAATTTTACACGTGAACTCAATTACAATTCTAGCATTCGCGATTCTACGTAAAACGGGTGTTCCGGAGGTGCTCTGTCCTCTCTCGTTCGACGGGCGTCCACGAATTAGCACCGAACTCTCTTCGTCGAGCAAGCGTCAAAGGAACAAGCTCTCTTGCCTTCTCGGTTGTCCGGCAGGCGTCCAAGAAGTGGCGCCGTATTCACCTGCCGGAATCGAGTCTTATTGACCGAGAGCAGCCGTGGTCTTACCTCGTCTTCTCTCTCGGAACAGCAAAGGACCGTGACCGCTGCAAGCCCCGAATTTATACACAGTCATTGCTAATCATGAGCACGAAAATCAACAACCGGGTCGGGTTGTCAAGCATGATCTAGCGTTCGCGCGTGCTACGCTTCACGTAGTTGCCCCGCGCGGTCGCCAACAAACCTTTTTGAGAAAATTCCGAGTCGCGTTTCTTCTGGAAATTTCCTTCGGATTATGCAATCTCGCTGCTACTGCTTGTTATTGTTTTTTATTGTTATTGTTACTATCGTTGCTGCAATCAAATGTAAAAATGCAAGAAAGTGTGCCATAATGTATACTTGGTAATCTAACCGAAAATAGTTGCACTTTCGAAAGAATAATTAATATTTGTTACGTCGTAACAACATTGTATATAAGCGCATATGAATTTTGTGACACTGTACTAGTTGAGCACCCGGTATATTCTTACAAGCCAGCGCATTGGAAATACCCAGCAATAACCCACCCCTACGTCCAATATCTTGCGACCAGGCGCAACGGCAAACCGAACGTTTACCTGCGATCGCGTTGCTTGGCCAAACCATCGTCGACTCTGATTGGTGCGCTTGGATGAACCATTTTCTGTATAAATGCTGCATACTTTTCGTACTTTAAACGATTCACATTTCAAACGTCACTGAAACAACTTCAACTCAACTAAACCGCTCGTTTGTAAATCCGTATTATTTTCATAACATAAACCAGTACGTCGGAATGATTAAACTCAGTTCTGCGTATTAACAAGTCGCATGTCTTTATAATATTATTTACACCGCCCCTAAATAACGAGCCTTGTTAAGTAAGCGCTCGAAGCGCAAGGATAAATATATATAAACGTTCTTACAAAACGATTTATTATTCGTTCGCTCATAACAATATTGATATCCAATCTTCATCTATGTTAACACGACCGTATAATATGGATTGTATGAGTGTTTAACCGATTAATTATTGGAAATTGGGGATATGAAATAAAACAATTTGAAATACCTTTCAATATAATCGTGACTTTATTTCAAAAGGTGAGTATTTATTATTCGAACAAAAGGTCTAGGATGAGAGACAAAAGATAAATGCCAACCGGACATCTGCAGACCTTGTGGCTTTTAACACATTGTTGATCGATGACGAGTTAACTCGTCATTGCACTTGCATTATCTATTTCAATTTATGAAACCCAGGGCGATATAGAATATTGCAAAAGTTTTGTGAAATTTTTTAAAATGTGGCGTGATTCGGCGCGACAAACTGGCACCGAGTCCCGCCATACGTTTAGGCTAAGTTTTGAGTGCGTCCGAGTGAATGGGTTCGATTGAATCCTGCGTGCCTGTCTTGTGAGAATGTTTAGAATGGCTGCCCGAATGTTTAGTTTTCGTTTAGAGAGAAAGGATCGTGCGAAAATGCGAGAAAAAATGTCGCCAGGATGGCTGTGCGAGCGGATGAATATGCTAGTCAGTTAAGAGTCGTAGGCGAGTGCACATCGGAAACACAACGAGAATGGTCTTGCGGGCGACGCAAGAACTGTAAGGTCTCGAGCAATAAAGTCAGTGTTTCATAAGACATCTCGCGCTTATTTCAACCCTCCACCTCTTCCACAAAAAGTAATATAAAAAATATGTCCAAAGTTTAATTTCATTTCATTCAGTATAAATAAAATTTATTGGAATTTATTTAGAATGTTTTACTTTACTTCCATATTCAACTACAAAATAATAGCCGGTGACATGGTATAGTTTATGTGTAAAATTACTGGTCAGCAAAGTGTTAACATAAGTGTTGGGTCAGTTGATGCTCGATCGTCAGCCTCCTCGGCAGCACCGCCACCATGGGCGACGATCGGACTTCACTTGTGTGACGCCCGAGGCGAGGCAGTCGTGGGACACGCGGGGATAACGGCTCGAGAGAGATCTTTTGTATGAGTCTAATAAATAGTTGTGTGGTGTTCATTTGCCGCCTCTCCTCAACCGTTCCGGACCCAATAATAAGCATCCACTCGAGTGCTGCCCAGATGTATTTTTATAAGAATTCTACAAGAGTTAAAGCGAACTCGTTAACTCTTAAAATTGCCGAACTGATGTCCGTCAAATTAATATTGGACAATTCCTGGAGAGTTAAATTCTCGAATAATCGATCCCTTGCATAGATAGAATACACGAGACATTTGTAATGTGTTGAATAATTTGGTAAACTGTATAGATAAAATGTAATAAATGGAACCGATTAAATATCCATGTTATTTGTAATTCTATTAAAACACGCCAGAGCAAAAAGTTGCACTGTTCAATGAGGCAAATAAAATGGTGAAATAAGAAAAAATTCAAAGTTATCGATGTTTTTTCAAACGAGGTTATACATATTTTTCAGAAAAAATAGACAAATCCAACGATATATGTAATACGTTATAGTTAGGGTAAAATTTTTCAGTTCATGAATTTATTTTATCTACACTCAGTCACCAATTTTCTAAATTACCCATTTATTAGCGGTAAGTATTAGGTAAATCGGAAAGTTCCGTCCGTTTTTTTACAAAAAGTAAAGCTTTATTCATGAAAGAAAATGAAAAAGTACGTTAATCAAAATATTGTCCATCGTTAGCGATGACTTTTTCCCATCTTTCGGGCGGCAAGCGAATTCCGCGTCGAAAGAATGATTCATCTTTGGAGGTTATCCAGGCGGAGATCCATTTTTCGAGATCTTCGTACGAATTAAACCGTTCTTCAGCAAGTGCGTGTGCCATCGACCGAAACAAGTGGTAGTCAGATGGGGCACAGTCTGGTGAATAAGCCGCATGTGGTAGCACTTCCCAGCGAAGTGCTTCTATGTGTTTCCTTGACAACTTTGAGACGTGAGGCCGAGCATTGTCATGCAGCAAAATCACCTTACGCTGTCTCGTTTCATATTGCGGTCGTTTTTCGTGCAATTTTCGTGCAAACGGATAATTTGTTGTCGGTAGAGATCTCCTGTGACTGTTTGACCAGTTTTTAGCAGTTCATAGTATACCACACCTTCCTGATCCCACCAAATGCAGAGTAAAGCCTTTTTTCCGTGGATATTCCGCTTTGGCGTCGATGTTGAGGGTTGGCCAGGATCACAAATGGTTTTTCGACGTTTAGGATTGTCAAAATAAATCCATTTTTCATCCCCAGTGATGAGACGATGGAGAAACCCCTTTCTTTGTAGCCTAGCAAGCAAAATTTCGCAGATGGTTTTCCGTCTTTCAATGTCTCTTGGCTTGAGTTCATATGGGACCCACTTTCCTTCCTTGTAGACCTTCCCTAAGGCTTTTAAACAGTCGGAAATGGTAGATTGAGCACAATTTAACGCTTCTGCAATTTGTTTTTGCGTTTGACATGGATCTTCATCCACCAATGTCTGCAATTCTTCGTCTTCGAATACTCGTAGCCGTCCAGAACGCTCTTTGTCCTCCAAAGAAAAATCACCATTTTTAAAACGTCGAAACCACTCTCTACATGTTTAATCGGAAACAGCATTATCGTCATAAACGTCTACAATCATTCGATGAGCTTCAGCTGCCGTTTTCTTCCAATTGAAACAAAAGACTAACACTTCGCGCAAATGTCGCTTATTCAGCTCAAATTCCGACATCTTCAATGTAGAAAGAAACGAAGTTATTGATGCAAGCCTAAATTGTTGTGTACTGAGTTTTATTAACAGATGTTCAAACTAAAAAGTTAGCCTTACTTTAGAGGTTATAGTTACTCACAATTCGAGCTACGGCTACTCGACGCTAGATGGACAGAACTTTCGGATTGACCTAATATGTGTTCATAGCCAAAATCGAATGGTTATGCAAAAACGCATATATGATTTCATAGCCAAAATCGAATGGTTATGCGAGAACGCATATATGGGTTCATAGCGCTTAAAGGGTTAAGGAGCGAATGTACGCTTCGCTTCAGTTCATGTCGCGTAGTGAGAGGGTTTTAGCTGAACGTGGCCGTTCAAGAGGGACGACATGTCGCGTGGCGGAATCTTTGTAGAAATAATGCAGTCCGAAGAATTGTTACCGGCTGTAAATTTAGTTTATTGTTATATTGCTCAAAAAGAGCCAGATGTTCGGCAAGCCGTCTCAGCGGAAGGCTCGGTTTATGATCACCACGCGCCGAGTCTCGGGCCCTGATTTTAATTAGCGACGCTACCTGCAAGGGTCCTTCGGCGGGGCGCCTCGGACGAGCGTTCCGAAAGCGGAATTTTCCGTTTTCCTCAGACACCCTTGCTCCCACTCCACTGGTCCGTTTTACCCCTACTCCGTCGCACTTTGTAACATTTTGTAAACCATAGCAAATAAATAGCAAGACGGAGCGGCGAAGCTCGTGATTCTGCAACTATCTTTGGAAAGGCTCTGTTGCGTCTTGAAACCTGCGTGTAGCGAGACCAGCATGGCCAGCTC
>CM052089.1:454554-471108 GCA_028453745.1 Agapostemon virescens
TATATGACTCATGCATATGAACTGAAAGCGGATTAGGAAGTAACGGGAAAATCTCGTCCTACAGTCCATCTAATGATAAGCGTAGGAAATACGCTGCTGTATTCCAAATAAATACACAGCACCCCCTGCCAGTGATGAACGATATCTGGACGAGTTCTTTTCCACGATGATCGACGTTAGGAATCCAGGAAGGATGATGCTGATGTCAGGCAGGAAAAAGGCCCACTCAATGACGAATTGTCGGTGGCGAGGCTTTTGTTTCACTCTTAGCCTATCGAGCCGTATACGCTGTTGTCCTAGTGTGGCCGACTGGAGAGGATGCGTAGAATTCGACGCCGTTTATTCTCTAGGAATCCGCCGATCTGTAGACGTCGCTGTAGGTCCGGGTCTCGTATGCCTGCTGGATACCTTTCTTTTTTTTCATTATGTGAGGGAAATTCGTTACGGATCTCCCTCCCCTTCCCCTGAGAAGGAAAAGGAGTATGTCGGACTCTCCCCCGAACACCCTACTCACTAAAACCCTCACAAGGGCCGTTCCTTGGGTATTTCCAGGGAGGGGACATGCCTCCAGCTTACGCTAAGAGTGTGAGAGTCGCACTCATCCTCCCAGCCCCCTCAAGTCGCTCGATGGGAGTACGGATCAGGTCTGTATCCCTGACGACTCCCGGGTGCATCATTCCCCCGGTTCCGTTTCCGGGCCCGGGAGAAGGACACATCCGGCTCCGCGGTAAGGATCAGCCATTCGTGGGGGAGAAACTAGCTCTCAAACCTCATAGCTGATCCCCTATCCTAGCAATAGGAGTGAGGCCTAAACATCACTCCCCCGTATAACCCCCTTTCACCGCACATGCATCCTCTCGAAGGGCGCCCGAACAGGGGGAGGAGGTTTCCCCCACGGAGAGCGACCCGAGTCCATTCCGATGGAAGTCGGAGGATGCCCCTGCACCGGGGGGGGGGGGGGGCATCTCCGCAGATTCAGACGGGACTTCAACGTCGAATCCTGAGATCCTGGTGTGGTCGACGGACTCGACAGGGAGCGAGAGGCCGAGACCTCCGGTGTTGCGAAGGAAGGCGCGCACAAGGTCTGCACGGGCCATAAAATGAAGCGTGTGCAGGCTGTCCAGACACGGGAGACCGTACATGATCTTGCGCAGCAGCGTTAGAGCGATCTCTGCGGAGACGCTCAGTAATTTTTATTTTTATATCAATTCCCGCAAGCTGGTGTCCTTGTGGGATGGAAAGACAGGTCCGTCCAGCCTGCACTGCTGGGACTCCTGGGGCAACCCACTCCGGCGGTTAGTCTTAGATTTCGCCAATTTCGGAAGCAATATGCCGCTGGAAATTGGTTTCCAAAAGTAACACGCCGCTGGAACTTAGCGAAACCACCACCTGCCTGCAAGGCAGAGGCAGTACACCGCTGCACGTCCGACTGATAACACTGTCCAACAAAATCAAAATTTTTTCGAGTTTTGCAATACCTGTTGGGTGATTCTTATACACTCTGTCATCCTAAAACCAAATCCGCAAGTAGAATTGCTCCATCACCCAACGTTTTCGAAAAATTTTGATTTTTGTAAAAATGCATGATTTTGATAAAAAATGTCGTGGTACGCAAGAACTAAACACGCGAGAAAGTTCAATTTCGAGTCAGGAGATAGAGGGGATTCTCCTCTACACATCCATATAGCCAATTATATTTTTATGTACTCCCTAATAGTTGTAAATGGTTGTTAAAGTTTGAAAATGTGCCGACGCGGGTACTTTATACGCCCTATTTTTGTATTTATGTCAAAAATCCTTTATCTAGCAGGAATTTACTATACAGGAATGAATTCTACAGACATTTCTGGTAAAGAAACCATTCGCGAAAAGTATTTGCTTCCCTTAATATACGAGAAGGATCAGAAAATATTCATCGACAGCTTGTGCGCGACGCGTTCGCGCCAGACGACCATTGCAGCCTTTTCTCGACTCGCCAGGGCCGTCGCTATGCGTAGTCGACGTTGGTACTACTCAAGTATGTCTTTGCTTACTATACTTAATTACATACATTTTTTTTTGTTTTTTTGGGTGCCAATCATTATAAAAAATACGAGTTATATTTACATTTCATTGTGGAAATGCTTAATAAAGAAAATTGAATACAAAAAATTTAATACAAAAAATTAAAAATAAATGTTTTTGTTAAGACAAGATAGTCTAAACAGATTCGATCGTTCACGATTTACCTGCCGACACCCGTCGCCGAGCCGACGTCACCACCGACTGGGAAAACCCACGCTCCCACTACCCCTAAACGCTCGAAACAAAGGACGAAAATCCAACACCACCATTGGCCAATACTTGGTCACGAAAATAGTATATAAGCAGCAAAATGTATCCATACAGATTAGATTCAATTACACAGCTTGTACAGTACAGAACGCAGAATAAACTAAAACTAAACCCTACAAGTCGATCGTCTCTCACGAGTTCAGGCTCTCGTTCAATCCCATCAGTGGGAGTCCTGCATATTCAGAGTCATTCATTCCCACATCAGTGGGTGGTCCTTCGAAGTCAATAGGCACCAAGTGCAATATTCAGAGGAATCGTTCAAGTACAGTGAACGAAGCCTTAACAGTTTTTGCTCCATATTAAATCGATAAAATGTCGCGGAAGTGTATAAATCAGCCGGACTGTTTTATTATATTTATGACAAAATTATTTAAAAATGAAAACAAGGAATACAATTCCAGCATTAATCTTTCGTCAAGATATTTCAACAATCGAAAAGCCTTACAATGGAAAAGACTTCTGTACGATGCTTGTTGAATACTGTTCGACACTTATTACTGAAAATCGGGATACCAGGAACAAGCGTCAAGCAAAGCGGAAACATTTCTAAATTTGTTTACATCAGAAATAGGTAAGTTGTTGTTTTCAATTTTCTTTATTAAGCATTTCCACAATGAAATGTGAATATAACTCGTATTTTTATAATTTTTTATAATGATTGGCACCCAAAAAGACAAAAAAAAATGTATGTAATTAAGCATAGTAAGCAAAGACATACTTGAGTAGTACCAACGTCGACCACGCATAGCAACGGCCCTGGCGAGTCGAGAAAAGGCTGCAATGGTCGTCTGGCGCGAACGCGTCGCGCACAAGCTGTCAATGAATATTTTCTGATCCTTCTCGTATATTAAGGGAAGCAAATACTTTTCGTGAATGGTTTCTTTACCAGAAATGTCTGTAGAATTCATTCCTGTATAGTAAATTCCTGCTAGATAAAGGATTTTTGACATAAATACAAAAATAGAGCGTATAAAGTACCCGCGTTGGCACATTTTCAAACTTTAACAATCATTTAAAACTATTAGAGAGTACATAAAAATATAATTGGCTATATGGATGTGTAGAGGAGAGTCCCCTCTATCTCCTGACTCAAAGTTGAACTTACTCGCGTGTTTAGTTTTTGCGTACCACGTAATTTTTAATCAAAATCATGCATTTTTACAAAAATCAAAATTTTTCGAAAACGTTGGGTGATGGAGCAATTCTACTTGCGGATTTGGCTTTAGGATGACAAAGTGTATAAGAATCACTCAATAGGTATTGCAAAATTTTTTTGGTGTTGGACAGTGTAATCTCCGAAAGCTTGACGAGTCGATGTCCCCAACCCTAGAGAAACGCCCAGGCCGCAGATAGCGGTCCAGCTGCGCTCGCCTCCTCGTGGTATCCCTGGATAGCGTGTCCCAACCGGGGGCACGTGAACTAAACAAAGCGCGGCGGACTGGAGGAGGCAACCACTTTAAGTTCATGTCTCTCACGTGTTTGCCGTGCGTGGCGACCCTTGTCGTTGGAAAAGGGGATCCTGGGATCTGAGGGGGCACTCTCCTGTAGCTGAGACGTCCCCAACACGTACCTTTGGCCTCCGCTTTAACTAGATGGGCGGCTAGGCGGGAAAAGTAGCCCTGTGCCTAGTCAATCGACTAGGAAGTATCTGATCGCCTGGCAATCAAAGGTTTTCGGGCGAGGAAGTGGATTCGTGAGGCCGAGCAATCGGTCCAATCTGCGGACTATATCCCATGCGATGTCCTAACCCGTTGGATGGCGGGTTCCATTTGAGGGTCCGAGGAGGCCGGGACACGCATCGGGATGAAGACAGATTTATCTATATGGGTTCAAAAGATAAAAACAACAGTGAGTCAAAGTCGACGGGACCAGCGCGAGGCTCGGCTGAGCGTGAAACCGTCGTCACCGAGACGGTGGAGGTTGGAAACAGCCTAACTGTCGAGGTGCAGCAAACTGAGAGTCCCCACGGTATCGCTTGAGCGGTGCAGGACTCCTGCATCGCAAAAGGTCTCATCCACTCCTTCTTCATCTCCGATGAAGGCAAAGGAGAAAAGCGCGAGCTCCTCTCCCGGCCAAAGCAAGGACGAGCTCAGCGGGTCTCAAAAGTCCGAATTTAGTGAGCGCGACACCACCCGTTCAGGGGACGGCGAGTGGAAACTCGTAGAAGTTTCAACAAGGACAAGCGTCCGGGGACGGAGGCCTCACCAGCCGCGAAACCCGGAGCCAAGAAAAAGGAAGGGATCCGGACCAAGGGTGCGCCCCCTTGGAGCAATACAAGAGGAGGCAGCGACCCAGATCAGAAGTCTTACGGACTTCTGCCTCGCCGATGCAAGGATGTACGGCACCAAAATCAGCAAATCTGCTGTGGCGGTGATCTTAGGTCACGCGAATGCGCTTAATGAGCGTGTCCAGGAGCTCGTTCGAATGAACAGTATGCTCCAGGGACAGCTCACGGCGACCAGAGTCGGACAACCGGTCCACTTGAACGCCGCAAGCGCAATGTTGGCTCCTGGGACCAAACATCTGCATACCAAGCAGCCGACAGCTGACAGCGCGCGCGCTTGACCTACGCCGATGCGGCTAAGGTCGAGCGCACAGCCGTCCCGGAGATGGAGAAGAGTACTCCACAGCACGTAGTAAAGATTTTCCCGTTAAAGAGCAAGGAGCAGAACAGCGGTCGCATGACCGGCATGGGACTCACTGCGAGACTTGCTATGGAAGGTGAGCAACCGATGGCGGCAATTGCTGTCGTCAACCGAGATCCGACCATGGTTAAGCTCTCGCACTTGTGTGACTCGCATTTTTCCGAGAAGGCACTTTCGGGGACGTATATTTGGTGAGCCAGTACTTTCAATGCTCGGAAGAGATTGAACCTTGTCTGGCTCGCCTTGAGAGAGTGCTTGCAGCACTAAAGCACAACCGAGTCATTCTGGCAGCTGATGTGAACGCTAAATCTCCAATGTGGGGGAGCGCGTTCACTGATGTCAGAGGCGGCAAACTCAAAGAGTTTATTGCACGCCATGTCCAGCAGGGCGGGAGGTTGGAAGGTTCATCGGAACCTGACGACCAGCGATCACCGTGTTATTGAGTTTTCGTTGTGGCCAGTGGGTGCAATGAGAGATCCGCACCGTCAAGGTCGTTTCAATCTTGCAACCGCAAACTGGCACAAATTTGATCGAGCGCTGCGTGTGAACAGGGGGCAAATATCTTCCCGGCCGAGCTGCCGAGAAGAAGTCGACCAACAAGCACAGGAGATCGAGCAGGCGATCGTCCAATCGTGTAAAGCCTCCATGCGAACAAAGCAGTGGCATTTTAAGTCCGTCCCATGGTGGACTGCTGAATTGACGAAGCAGAAGCGTCATGTCTACAAGCTGAGACGTGCCTTCCAAAGCCCAGGAAATACAGAGGAAGAGCGGGCGTAACGTAGGGTCATATATTTGGCCCAAAGAAAGACTCTTACGGCCGCCATGAAAGCTGCCAGGTTGCAGAGTTGGCATAATTTTGTAACCGAGCAGAGGAACAAAGAGCCGTGGGGTCTTATTTATAAGATCTCACGTGAAAAGCTGAACACGGAGACTGCGGTCTCCAATGTCCAGACAGAGTCTGGCTATACGATGGATTGGGGCTCAACCGCGACCGCCCTGCTGGAGACGCTCATCCCGGACGATTCCCCCGGGACTGACACTCCAGAGCAGGAGCGGATCAGACTAGAAGCCGTTACCGAGCCAGCGATCGCAAACGATCGAGTCTTCCTACGCTCGGAGCTCGATCAGGCGGTGAGGAGTTTGAAGCGCGGCTGATGTCCAGGATTGGACCGAACAAAGCCCAAGGCTTTAAAGTACTCCGCTGGAATTATCCATGTCGAGCTACTACAGCTATGTAATAGCTGCCTGGAGAGAGGAGTGTTTCCAGCTCGTTGGAAGGCCGGAGCGATCAGAAGTATTCTGAAAGATCCGGACCGGCCACAGATGGAGGCAAAATCGTATAGACCAATTTGCCTGCTATCCGTAGTAGGCAAAGTGTTTGAGAAGTTAATCGCATTGCGTGAAAAGATATTGTACGTGCATTGTGTAGCGAACATAAAATATAACGATATACAATGGAAAATATTGAATGACTCAAGATATTATACGGTTCTCGTAGAGTTTCTGTACATTATGGGATCATAAAGAGGACACCGAGTGGTAAAGCTCTCCATGCAACACAGTATGTTAACCTCAACGGGTTTACCAATGGCGTGTAAACCAGAACGTCTCGCCCACAACAAGTTAAAGGTAGCGAAGACTGAATTCGAGTCTGTAATGAAGAATGGTAAAGCGCGGAGGTCCGTAAGCTTTTGCTCATCGGTCTTTCAGTGACGTTCGAGTGGCGATTATCGTGCGTTAAGCGCTAGAATAATCTCAAATAGATATACTGTGCTGCATATTGAGGATTTCGCACAGCACTTATCCGATGAAACAAATTTAGTGTGTATTTACGTGCGTATCCGAACGATATATCAAAGACCGCGGTTCTGTTCGGCTTATTCCAGTTCCAGACGCAACGCAGCGCAAACATTCCTGCGCTTAATGGACGAAGCATTGCACGGACTTGAATGAAGTTATGTATACAGAAACGACATCACTGTAGCGTTCAGCTCCATCGAAAAAGCGTGAACGCTATTCGTGCAAACTATTTAGTCGCTTGAACGAATATGAGTGTAGCGGACCCCTTGGAGAAAAGTTAATTGGACCCAGGTAGAAGTATGGCCTGCGGTCTGGGACATTTGGTCGCCAGGCCCAAACCCTTCCCAAGAGCAGACTTAGTCGCCGGATGTCGATCCCTACCTGGTGTGCATATTTGGCGACCAGGTTTGAAGTTTTTCCGTAGTGTACACACTTGGCCGCAAATCCTCGATTTTCACCAGGACACGGCTGGTCGATTTAAGGACATGAACTTTTTCCAAGGGGCCCGTACAGGAAAACGACATCCCCACCCCAGAAGTTTCCTTGTTCGATCGAAATTTCTGAGGGACACGGGGATAGATATAAACAGAATTCTGACGGATGAAAAAGGTTAGTCGTTCATCCGCAGAGTAGCACCGACGTGTCGCTGTCGTTTCGTTCTTTTGTTTTTTTTTACGTTGTTGTGTTTTTTTGTTGTCTCTAAATAAATTGTTGTTGTTTAAAATGGGCGAATTTCATTCATACCTGAAGAACAATTCGTCTAAAATGAAGTACTCGAGAATTTTTATAAGTGTCTTCGGTGCGCTGGAAGTGAAACACCTTTTTTTTTTTTTAATGTGAGGGAAATCCGCTACGGATCTCCCTCCCCTTCGCCTGAGAAGGAGAGGGAATATGTCAGACTCTCCCCCGAAAGTGCCTACCGACTAAAACCCCCACAAGGGCCGCTCCTTGGGTATGTTGTGCCTGCACTGGAGCATACTGAGTCAATCTTCCGTACAGACCCGCCCGCTTTACAACTACATTTCAGGGAGGGAACATGCCTCCCCTCCAGCCTACGCTAAAAGAGGATGAGTGCGACCCTCACACACATCCTCCCCCACTCTAGTCGCCCGATGGAAGTACGGATCAGGTCCGCATCCTCGACGACTCCCGGATGCATCATTCCCCTGGTTCCGTTTCCAGGCCCGGGAGAAGGACACATCTGGCTCCGCGGTAAGGATCAGCCATTCTTGGGGGAGAGACTAGCTCTGAAACCCTCATGGCTGATGCCTCATCCCAGCAGTAGGAATGATGCCTAAACATTACTCCCCCGCATATCCCCCTTCCACCGTACGCGCATCACCTGAAGAGTGCTCGAACGATAGGAGGAGGTCTCCCCCCTCAGTGTTTCCCCTACAGAGTGCGGCCCGGGTCCATCCCGACTTCCATCGGAATGTTCTCAGACCGCTGCCCTGACACCCTCAGCTCCTCTCCTTTGATCCCTCCAGGGACAAAGGAGGGACAAGCCCTCGTCCCGCTTCGGTGATTGGAAGTGAAACACCTGCATTATTTAGTGTCTGCGCAGGACACCAACCCATTATCGGAAGAAGTCGAAATGGCGCAGAGCTTTTTATGCGCACAGACAATACAATATCTGCGGACATTTTTTGGATATGATAATCCAATAATATGATAATGATAATATCCTTTGGTGCAGCGCTGCAGGGTAAGTACTCAAGGGCCAAACATTGGTCACGTGGACACCAAACAGGTTGAAAGCCTTTGGCAAGTGCAGAGGAAGCAAGTAGACGTCGTCACGTGTCAGCGTATGGTGTGGCGGATTCTTACAGTATATCGTCCTCTAGTGTTGGTTCTCTGAGAACTAGGGATTCATAGCTTTGGTAATAAATGGACGCGTGCTTACTTAACCCATCCGGAGGAGTCCGCCACAAGAGCGAGACTAGAGGTTTAGTTAGGAACGTCTGGTGAGGAAATTGTGGATGGCGCGTGTGCCGCTTGTACTGTAGGGATTACGTGATACGACTGCGTGTACCGGTTAAACCTCAAGCACAACGCTGAGAAGACCGTTTCGTATATTTGTAATCGAAGGCCAGCAGTTCCCTACACGGACTGCTGGGCGGTAGTCTTCTCCGAGAGGAAGGACTATTCGTCAAATGAAAATACCGTTTCTCGTTCGCTGGTGAACGAGGGTTCCCACAATGTTTATTACTTTAAACAAATTAGTACACTCGGCGCAGTATTGCGCACAGGAAAACTACGCACGGCAATTACAAGAGAAAAGGCACGTGCGTCTCGTGATGCAGTAGATCACGGTCGAGTGAGAAGAAGACGTCCTTCTTTAACGAGTTTTCTAACGGCAGTGAGTTCGAGAGAAGTGTTGGGAGCCGATGCTGCCAACTGCGTCGCCAACAAGTTGTTGGGGAGCTGCTTAGGGAATCTGGGGTGAAACCCTATGTTCCCCACAGGAATTGTCCCTACCGGGGTTCAGTGTGCAGACTCAGAAAGAAAGGACACGAGGTTGTTCTGGGTACTCCGTTTTATCCTGCGTGGGTCGGTGGACGGAAGTCGAATGAGGACGTTTTTTACTTTTTGTCCACCCACGTTGACGACGCTTGATCTTAATACTAGAGTATAACTAGCTTAACCTAAGGGCTTAAAACTAACTATACTAATGACTAATTATATTTAACTTAACCTAGTTACCCTAGGTGGCGCGTCGATCTTGCCGCTACATCACTCCCCTCCGAGTGGGTTAACTATATCTAATTTAACACACGAATCTAATTTTTTTATTTACATATTTCTTCGGCGTTTCACTAGGAACAGCATCTGGGTCCTTTTCGAAAAACGCCAGTTTCAATCTTTCGACAGTATTTTCATCTCCCTGCCTTTGAATAAAATTTTGTATACCTGGTCCGAAATTCTATTTAGAACTGTGAACGGACCCTCATAAGGAGCCTCGAAGGGTTTCTTAGTGACATCGACTCGAACAAATACATGTGTGCAGTCGTGCAGCGTTTTGTGTATAAATGTTTTGGTTTTTGTGTGATGTGCTGTTGGTGTAGGTTTTATGTTTTTGATGTGTTGTCTGCATTTTTCTAGGAATATCTGTGGGTGTATATATGTTTTTTCATTTGTGAAAAATTCTCCAGGCAGTCTTAGGCTTGTGCCAGAAATGCCTATGTCTTCTTTGTAGCTGACCCGGAGTCCCAACAACACCGTAGGGAGAATTTCTACCCAATTCGAGCTCTGATGGCATCTGATGGCTGCTTGTAGCGAACGGTGCCACCTTTCTATCATCCCATTGAATTGGGGATGATAGGCTGTGGTTCGCGTTTTATTGGACCCTGCCAGTCGGGTCAATGCCTCGAATAGGGTTCCCTGATCGGTTGTAATCGTTGCTGGGGCCCCGAACCTAGCTATCCAGCCTGAATAAAGGGTTGCAGCTACTTTGTCAGCTGTACAATCTTTCAATGGCACCGCTTCAGGCCACCTGGAGAATCTGCCTATTGCTGTCAGACAATATCGGTAACCATCAATTGGGGGTAATGGTCCGATTAGGTCCACATGTATGTGCTCGAATCTTACTTTGGGCACTTCGATGTTCTCGTAGGTCGGCCTGCTGTGACGGTGCACTTTTTGTTTTTGGTACGCCAGGCATGTGCGACACCACTCAGTTATAGTGGTTCATTATTGGCTAGACGAAATTTTTTGCTATCATCTTCTTAGTTACTTTGCCACTAGGATGAGATAAGCTGTGTACATTATTAAAAACTGTTCTCCTTAGAGACAATGGCAGATATGGCCTTACATTATTTTTTACTATGTCTCCATATAGGTATTTCTCCGAACTGTCTAAAAATATTTTTTGGAAGTTCCACCTGTTGGAGCCTTGTGAAATTATTGTTGTCAGCTCTTGATCTTCCGCTTGCGCTGCCATTAACTCATCTGTTGAGATGATGACAGGCATTTCTATAGACTGCAGTCTGGAGAAAGCATCAGCCACGTAAGTGTCTGCACCTTTGACATATTTAATTTGAGTGGTAAACTGGCTAATGTAATCC
The DNA here is from genome assembly GCA_028453745.1 of Agapostemon virescens. Classification (NCBI taxonomy): domain Eukaryota; kingdom Metazoa; phylum Arthropoda; class Insecta; order Hymenoptera; family Halictidae; genus Agapostemon; species Agapostemon virescens. The sequence continues at coordinate 465,398 of CM052089.1, forward strand.
AGTTGCCTTGTCTGTCGCGGACTGGCGTTGTCAGCTGTTTTGAGAAATGCATATGTTAATATATATATACACTTTTCTGCCTTCCACAAGATGCCTGAAGAATCTGAGACTCTTGTAGATGGCTAAAAGCTCTCTATCGTACACACTGTATCTCATCTGGGCCTTTTCAAGTTTACGAGAGAAAAATCCGAGTGGTTCCCACGTTCCTTCGTGTAGCTGTTCTAAAACTCCTCCAAGTGCAACGGCTGATGCGTCAGTTCGGAGTGCCAATTTGGCATTTTCCCTTGGGTGGCAGAGGAGTGTTGCAGCGGCTACTTGCCTTTTTGTCTCCTCGAATGCCTGTACCGACGCATCATCCCAACAGACCGGCCTCTGGTCCTTTTTCTTGGCTTCCCTGAGCTGTCCATTCAAAGGAGTTGGGCAATCTGCCGTCCGGCGTAGGAATCTCTTGTAGAAATTTACTACTCCTAGGAAACGCCGAAGGTCTGCAATTGTAATGGGTTTCTTATAATCTAAAATGGTTTGCACCCGCTCTTACAGCGGTGCAATACCCTTACCACTAATCTTATATCCTAAATATTCTACGCTGGGCTCTGCAAATTGGCACTTTGCCACATTAATACAGAGCCCGTTTTCCCTAAGTTTGTCGAATAGTGTGCGCAGATGCCTGTCGTGTGCCTCCATATCAGGCCACTATTATATCGTCTACATAACAATGGCAGAAATCTAGTCCCCGTAATATGGAATCCATCTGCCTTTGGAACGTCTGTGCGGCGTTGCATAGTCCGAATGGCATCACTGTAAACTCGTACAGGCCGAACGGCGTGATGGCTGTCGTCTTCTCGATGTCCTCGGGAGCTACAGGCACCTGGTAATATGCCTTAGCCAAGTCTACTACCGAGAACACCGTACAGTCAGCAAATTGGTTGACTACGTCGTGTACGTGCGGCAACGGATATTTGTCCGGTACGGTGATGGCATTCAGACAACGATAGTCTCCGCATGGTCTCCATTCCCCAGACTTCTTCGGGACCATGTGAAAAGGGCTCGCCCACTGGCTCTTAGACGGCCGGCAGGTACCCTCTTTGCATCTGCTCAAACTCTGCCCGAGCCGTCTTGAGCTTCTCCGGAGGCAGGCGTCTTGCACGCTCGGCAACCGGGGGTCCTTTGGTCTGTATGTAGTGTTGCACGTTAATTTTGGTGTTTTTCCTGATGGTCGGTTTCGTCAAGTCGTGGTATTGTTTCAAAAGTGCTGTATGTTTAATGTTTAAATCTATTGTCCGTACGGATGAGTCGTCTGTTTTGGAGACTGTCGCGTTTGCATAGAGTCTCATGTTTCCGTCCAGAAGTTGTTTAAAACGTAGGTCAACTAGTAGATTGAAATAATGCAGAAAGTCTGCACCGATTATCGGTCTCGAAACGTCTGCAATTAAAAACCGCCAGGAAAAATCACGTCGGAGGCCTAAATTTACTGGGATTATTTTCCCGCCGTAGATATTTATTACCGCCCCGTTTGCCGCGTATAGTTTGCAGTCGCCTATCTTCGGGTGCTTACCTCCAAAGGCTTCGGGACGACCGAGACATCTGCGCCTGTATCTATCAGGAAACTAGTGTTGCTTTTAGCATCCCTAATGCAGAGGCGATAGTTTTTTATGGCGTCCTCAACCGCCTCGACTCGAGGTACGCTTTTTAGTTTTTCTGCTGTTGGTTGCCCGGTGTGGTGCATTGGCAAGGTTTCCTGCATTTCCAGGATTCCTTGCCGAACTTATTATGGAAACAGCAAAAACCGTTTGCCGAGGAGGGACGACTGCTACTCCTGGGCCGCCGTAGCTGCGAGTACCCGCGATGGTAGTAGCGTTGCTCGCTGGGACTGCGTTCGCGATCGCGTCTGGACGACCGCATCTCCAGCTTGTCCAGACGGTCCATGATGACGGCCAGTGCATTATTTCGTTTCGGAGAGCGCGTCCTTCGTGGTGCGAATGCTGCTACCTCCACTCTCATTGCCCTGTCCATGGTTTTGTCGGCGACCTTCGCCAACCGCTCTATGCTGGCGTCGTCCACCACAGACAGGATATCCTAGATGCGTGCCGGAAGCCTTTGCGCCCAGAGGGTTTTGAGCTCGTTTTCTGTGACGTTGCGCCCGCCAAACGCACCATCTCCCTTAGGAGCTCCGATGGCTTCCTGTGGCCGAGTTCCACGCTGCTAAATGATTGTTTCAGCTGTGCCTCGTTTGATTTGGCCAGCCTTTCAATAAGGGCTTGCTTTATGTGGGCGTAAGTGCTTTTTTCAGGCGGCGCCTCCACCACATCGAGAACTACTTTTAGGGTCTCTGGATCGAGACTGCGGGTGACGGCGAAACTTTTCACTGCGTCTGCCTTTATATTATAGGCCGCAAATTCCCGTTCCAGAACGGTAAACCACAACCGCGGTTCCTCTTTCCAAAAGGGTGGTAGTTTTACCGCCCTGAATTCGCTCGCTTGAACCTCCATCCATTTCTCTGCCTCAATGGCGTCCTTGGCGTCCATTTTTTTGTTGTTCCTTTTTTTTAAACAAAAAACGGAAAGTCTCGCATGTTTCACGTTCGCGCACTGTTTTTAAAATTACATTCCCGGGTTTCGGCACCAATGTGGGACTTGTCTCTACCGGGGTTCAGTGCGCAGACTCAGAAAGAAAGGACACGAAGTTGTTCTGGGTACTCCGTTTTATTCTGCGTGGGTCGGTGGACGGAAGTCGAATAAGGACGTTTTTTACTCTTTGTCCACCCACGTCGACGACGCTTGATCTTAATACTAGGGTATAACTAACTTAACCTAAGGGCTTAAAACTAACTATACTAATGACTAGTTATATTTAACTTAACCTAGTTACCCTAGACGGCGCATCGAACTTACCGCTACAATGGAATGACATGTGTCTACACGTAGCGGCAGTTTCGACACACGTTCGTCATGGTTCGAACACGTCTACGTGAACGATACCGACGTTGAGAGGGTATTGTGACTGCCTAACATGCGTCGTTATACCCGATAGCCGAAAGCTTTGTCTCGATCGAGGAAATCACAGCTCACTCGCGTTATTGTCCGCCTGATTTTCAAGATTTGGAATGCCGCATCGACGGACCATCGGTCAAGGTAGACAATTTCAGTGCGCGCTATTTAGACAATTGTCTCGTTTTACTGACATAGACCATTGCGTACGACAGCGTATCATCCGGTGCTGAATGCGGCCATAAAACGATTCCATTGACAATTAAAAGCGACCATCGCTTGTCATGCTAATTCGATTTGATCTTATTCGTTGCCTGCCGTTTCTCTGGGCATACTGCACTCATAAACACGGTAACACACGTTTTCCTTTGACACGATGAGGTAAAGAATACCTGACCATCTTCCTACAACCGCCCGTACGAGGTAATCGAGCGACACTCGGAACATTTTAACATCTCTGTTAACGATCGGATGAACCCTATGTCATTGGGCCGTCTCAAGCCCGCGTATCTGTTATGGGACGACGAGGAAGACAACCACGACGAACTCTCGCCACAGAAGATCTCGGCATTGACCGTTACACCGAACGAACAACGAGATCGGGAAGAAGAGTACGGTTTCCGGGTCATTGCGTGGCAGCCAGTGCGGCAGGCACAAAATCGCTTATTGTAAACAATGATGCAACAATGTAGAGTGTGAGCCGCTCCTCTGTCGCCAACAACAACCGGCATCCGGTAATCGACAGGCGTTCAAAGAAAACGGTTCTAAAGAGTCGTTCCTCGGACAGTCCAACGGCGAGCAATTAGGCTTTGATTTTTCTGTCGGTCCAAGGGCACGCACGAAGATATTCACCATTCATTGTTAGTCGGAGGTGAAATGTACGCTCTCTTAAACTAACCACATGTTACACAATAAAAATCACCATATTGGCTTCGGTTGAACTGCCAAGGGATTTCAATACTCCACACTGGTCTGACGATATGTACCACCGAAAGATCGACACGCCACCTATAGTCTTATATATATAATTTGAATAATGCCTCACGCTCGAGTGTTCCATCAGACAGCGTGCACTAACGATGGCTCGCACTTCTATTTTCCATCGGGCAGCACATACCACCAATGCCTTACACTTGAATGTTCCATCAGACGGTGCGTACCACCAAAAATGTAATTCATTTATTAACTAAAAGAAATTGCCATACAGTTGAAAATATAAATATGGAATTATTCTGAAGCTTATGTGTTTTGGCTCAACGCGTTGAGGAGGTCGATAGTGTCACGCAACGCATCACGCAATTGTATTATTAACGGATCCACACAAGATCGCGCTCACACAGAACGCAACGATTACACCACACAGGACAACCACGAATGTGTACCGAATCAGAATGAGCAACGAATGAGAATCGAATGAGTACTCACACAAGACAACCACGAAAAGAAAGCGAGACCTCCTCGGGACACCCTTATATCTTAAATCATACATACAGGGTGTCCCAAAAGTATCATGAGAGAAGGAAATGAGTTCCTGAGGTCATTTGAAGCAACTTTTTCGGTAGCGAAAATTCAATCTGCGGCTTTGTTAACGAGTTATGGTCGAAAAATGACTGGCCAATGAAAGAGAAGGGCACGACTAGCAGGTGCTCGGTCGAGCGCGTTCGACCGTCCGCTGGCCAGGCGTGCGAGCAGAAGTCGGAGAGCGTGAACTTCCGAATTTTTTTTACTACGCAAAGATAATAATTTTAAGAAAAACGCTGTTGATTCTTATTTCAGAATGTCTAAAGAATAATCACTAATTTTTCAGATCCGAAATAATAAACAATTTAGCCGTGTCAGCCGTTTTAATTTTCTGGTATGCATGACATCTCACGCGTACCACATGAAATTTTTATACGATACGTACTCTGAAGATAAACAATAAGTAACCCCATCGAAATACATAAACGATATTTTAATCTAAATAATTCTGTGTCCGAACAGAATTCAACGAACGATTCGCAAAACTAATTTAATAATAGATAATCGCGTTAAAGAACATGCAGGATATGTGTGTTTAAGAATTGTTAAAGAGTGTGTAACGTACGGAGTTTTCTCCGACGTATTTTCTTGCTCTTCCCGAGATTGTACGCCATCTGGCCCCATACGGTGGGTCCGTTTATTGTAAGTCTGACGCACCGAAGGGGTTACTCAGACGAATTTCCCGGAGACCACGGCACATGTGGCCACCCCCACTACCAATTCTTTCCCACGAATTTTTGGAAACCACCGCACATACGGCCACCCCCACTACCGGTTTTTGGAGGAAAATCCGGGTATATAAAGGGCTCGGACGGACCCAGAAATCGGGGCTAGTTTCACGTCAACCTTCGACTAGAAACGTTATAGCAAGATCGAGTTAAATTCTCTTTCGAGCAGAAACAAACCGAGTACGTATTGTAACGAGGTTAAGCAGCCCCCCGTACACTCAGTGCGACAAACTGAGAGCTGGACTTAGCGTCTACGCAACACACACACTCACCTACACAACTGTATAGAACTTAGCTTGTAATATACTATCTTTTACCAGTCTTTGTTTCTCAATTCAATTGTTCCACCTCCTAATTCATAACTAGTAGTTGGTAAAACCCACGAGGATACATCTTTGCCGCTCGAGGTGTATCTTCATTTAAATTCATAAAGTTACGAGGCAACCAAAAACCTTTTTCAACCCTATCCCTATAT
>CM052089.1:471118-481240 GCA_028453745.1 Agapostemon virescens
ACCTAATGTGGCGACCCGGTTCCGAAAAACGTTCCGGCTAGTCCACGACTACGTCCTACCAAACCTAATGTGGCGACCCGGTTCCGAAAAACGTTCCGGCTAGTCCACGACTCTCCTACCATACACCTAATGTGGCGACCCGGTTCTGAAAGACGTTTCGGCTAGTCCACGAATCCCTACACATTTATTCCTCAAAGACATAATAAACCTCCGGCCACGCAAAGCCGCATGGCCCTCGACTCGTAACAAGTATCATTAACAGTAAACTCACCCATTCAGTTGTAAATTATTATTAATTTAGTATTTCTCCATCAACAGGGGAGATATACGGCAAGAACTTCTAGAGTATCATGGTGTTCGAATATTAACGCCGCCCACTGTATTTTGTCTTCAGCACGGACAGTACTAAAGTCGGCAATGAAATAACTAATCTTTAGGATAATTGTTTTAATTTTAATTTTCTATTTATGCAGTTGGTAGCATTTACTTTTAAGCGATGCTTCCTTTACAAGCGGAAGAATGAAGTAGTTGAAGTACCTTTAAACGTACAGGTTTGCACGTTTTAAATAAAAATTAATTCCCAACAGTTAACACGTGTTTGTTTATTTATATCTTACAAGCAACTATTATATGGTTTTCTATGAAAGCTCTCCCAATTAGGTGTAGTTACTGCACTGTTATGGGGATGCACAGAGAGCACATTTCGAGAAAACTCTTCATGCGCATGCGCGTACACCTGTGTGGACGCGTCGCCATAGCAACATTTCCCCCCTCAAAAAATAACCATTATTTCCCTCGACACCTACGCCCCATTACTACGTTACAGCCTACGTCTAGGCCATTAGCGATCCTACACAGATATGCTGACAACTCTGGACGTAGCAGTTTTTAGTCAACGTTTGCAAATTTCTGACTCGAATCTGCTGACACACTCTATTACTATTTCGCAGCTAAATGACACAACAGACTTAGAATATGGAATAGATGCCACTGTCTGCCGGCAGATTGCTTACTGGCTTTTACTACAAGAAACGCAAATAAAGTTAACCGTAACAAATATGTATAAAAACACATCAACTACATCCTTTTCAAATATCTCATAAATCATACTTCATATAATAATGTTTTCAATAGTCGCTAATCTATAAAATGCATATTTACAAATAGTAAATAGAAAGTAAACATTATTTTATTTCTTCTCTTATTTTGCATTAGTGAGGCACGTGAATGAATTAGTAATTTTAGTCAATTACTTCAATATTTGGTTTGAGTTACAAAAAAAGCAGGTATCTTACAAGGTATACACACAGGGTGAGATACTTAAAACCGGCTACCTGAATAACTTGGCTGCTATTGGTGATATGAAAAAATGCATCAGCCCAAAATTATTTGGTATCGAGGGGCTGATCATCCGACGTTATTAGATTTTTGATAGGTGGTGGTGTCAAGGGGATACGAAAGTCATCTCTGTTTTTTTCTCTTTAATAGAACGATATGTTTTTTTTACTTACATTTTTATAGAATATTTCGCGAGGAATACGGTGGCCTATTGGAAAGGCGCACGTTCTCCAAATTTAACACCCCTGGACTTCTATTTATGGAGAAAATTAAGGCAGCAAGTGTATAATGAAATACCAACAACCAATGAACATATGAAAGAGCATATAAGAAGAACTTGTACCGCGATAAACACGACTGAAATTTGACATGTCGTATTATCCGTCGAGCAGCGCTTCAAAGTGTTCATCAATGTTCAAGGGCACTATTTTGAACACTTGTATTTGTCGTCTATCAATGTTAGATAAATAAATCAACGGTGCTTGATCATTTCCTCAAAGTAAATTATTTTCCATCACAATTGGCTTCATCCATACCACGAATGACCTTTTCGAATAGGTCATTGTATTCGTCTTGAAACACTCTGCCGGACTGTAAGTAAAAAAACACACCCTTCCGTCTAGAAAAACAGAGATGACCTTCGTATCTCCTTGACGCCTCCACCTATTAGAAAACTAGTAACATCGGATGATCAGTCCCTCAAGACCAAATAATTTTGAGCTGATGGATTTTTTCCTATCAACGATAGCAGCCAAGTCATTCAAGTGGCCGGTTTTAAATACCTCATCCTGTGTATCGTGCATGATCAATTTGGTAAGTAAAGGTGTGTATAATAAGGTTGAATACTCCTTTTAATATATCAGATAATATTTTAATACGCATCACAGACATGTCGTTGTTTATAGAAAATAAAAACATACTCAAGCGAGTAGATTCAAATATATGGCTTTCAATTACTAGTTTAATTAAGCTGGTTATAACGCTTCATTTATTTATTTTTTTTTTTTTGATAATGTGGAGATTATACCACAAGTTTAACAATGGTTAATTGCTTATGCGCATCATGTGAAAGAGAAAGATAATGTAGTAATAAATCTAATTAAAATTAATTGTGACAGTTATAAAACCTATTGACTTAAAACTAGATCTATTGCACAAATAACATAAAATTTGTTTGAAGTTGCATAAAAAATACAATTTTTCTACTTAAACTAAAGTGTAGTAACTTATGAAAGTTAATCATAGGTCGTAACAGTTTCTGTTAATAATTATATTATAGTTACAAATAATAAAATTTTGTTCTTAGAATTATGTATAACTGTACTTAAAATCTTAATAGATTTGTGTGTCTAATCTATAACAATTTAAACAAACAAAAAAATCTTAAAAAGCTTAAACAATTTCTATAATTATTAATTTATCTAAATCATGTGAAACTCAAAATATTTTGGATTAGCACAGCAGGATAAACAAATGTTCACACTATTGATTTGTATGTGATATCTTTCTGTAGCTTGTTTGACATAATATTTTAAATGCAAAAACGTATTCCAATTTGTAAACTTTATTTTTACATTTAAAACAATTATGCCCATTTGCACAAGAAAAAACAGACGTAGCTATTTTTTACACATTACTTTATATTCATATTAATTTAAAGATAATTATAACTCTGCAAATATAATTATTATCCTTACATTACGTATTTGTGTTTATCATTTTTTGGGCTGTTCTCAGAGTATTAAAATCGATTCATGAGTTTGAACTGGACATAAAAATTCATATGATAATTAAGTGTATGTATAATAGTTTCCATTAGAATTGGCAATTCTCAGTTAAACATTATTCAATGAATAAACCACAATGGCAATTGATAAAGACTTAAATTTGCTTCTAAATACGTCAATAATAAATATTTTGAGACCAAATAACGTATTTCACAAAACATTTACAATAAAAAAGGAAGTATAATGGTATATTTATGTAAGATTTGTAATACAAAACTGCACAAAATTTCTGTAGTGTGCTATGATAATAGCATATAATTTCAATTGTTTGAAATTTCATAAACATAAGTGATTTTGATAAATTTCTATTATCGTCATACTATGCTTGCTACTCCAACGAAAACATGCGCATAATAATTTAACTTAACGTATTTTGATACTTTCAGTTCTATTCAATTTTTTGATAAAATGGTCACCAATATGCCATGATAGAAATATTTGAAAAAACTAAATAGAAAAAAATTATTAATGATGAAACGATTCGATAAAGTTATTGTTTGCGTTTTACACAAAACAAGAAAGAGAAAATTCATAGTCATCTTGGAAATAAAGAAAAAATGAGATTCAGAACATCCATTTTCTAAATCATTTTAAAAAGCCTCTTTAATAAACAAAAGTTTGTATAGTCGGCTAACCAGTTCACTCAATGTTTATAATATGAATCAATTAAATTAGTTTTCTCTTTTCATTGCAATTACAACTAATAGTTTGCTCTTTTTAATTACCGTTCATAATTAACACTGATTAATATTCTTTAATTGTTAATTATTCGTTAGAGTAAATTTTATTTAATTTTTTTGGCAGATCATTTAAAAATTACATTCAATAAATATGTTTCAAACAGACTCGATTTCATACTCTGCGAATACTTTTAACAGAGGTAACTAACTCGGCATTCAACAACTTCGGTGAAGGTGTATTGTACCATTATATAACATGACTATACAGCTATTCTATAATCAACAGGATACAACATTGGAATCGGTAGTCACAAAAATATAATAAATATACTGAAGAACCGATTTGTGGTCCTTCAAGGCTGAACTATGAATATAACACCAACAACATTTCATTAACAATTACAATTATTTCTTAGTCATAGTTGCGTAATAAACATTAAACTGGCAATTGTGCGTTCCGCATGTTAAAGTATATAATATGAGGAATGTCAATATTTAAGCTTTTTCGATTATGCTACATATGGTATTAAAATAAAACAGATTGAAAAATATCTATAATCTTTGTTAAAGTACTACAATTTTATTAACCGCATTTGTAAAAATGATTCATAAATGAATAAAATAAATATTATTCATATGAGGAAATCAAATTTTTTAATCTAGTCTAACAAACTTTACTTAAAATACAAGGACCAACGTAGTTAATATACTCAACACCAAGTTGAACATATTCAGTCATATTAATTGTTCATAGCGAGAAATTTGAATAAAAAATGGTTTCAATATTCATTTAACAACACTTTATAATAGTTCAAGAAAATAAATATCTTATTATTAGTTTAGAACACAGAACATCTTTTGTAAAACTACATATGTGCACAGTAGTTGTGAATACAGAAATGTGAGCCAATATTTAATTCCATGCCATTAAGACATGCTATGCTTGTAGAATAACGTTTCTCCTTTTTTGAATATTTTCCAGAATTATATATATATTTGTTTTCAAAACTTTTAGTTATTAATAATTGTTTTTATTGTACCTCAAGAACATATTTTGGTTTTATGATATACAGATGGTTGAACAATATTGAAGTGTGTATTTTATTTCAATTTTCAACATTTAATTATAATAAAACGTACCTACGTACTGCTTTGTGTTGTCAATGATGAAATTTAAAAAACTATTTTCTGTGAATTATATTAATATTACTAGTAAACTTTGATATCTTTTTAGCTACAAAATAAGACTAGATTATTCTTCTAATCAAATTATGAACAACCAAAATTTGCTTAATGTTATATGCAAAAAATTTTTAAATATAGATTTCGCAAGTACGGAGGACAGTGTATTAACATAATATTATATAATATCACAGCATCAATTCAATAATTAATACAATTTATATTTTATAATTGATTGCATTAAAAACATATTTTTTAATTTGTGATCTGCACACAACAAATGTTATTTCTTATATGTATCTTTGGCAAGAATGTAATTGTTTTCAAAAACTATTTTTTTATTCAATTATGAGATATATTTCGTTTGACAAATAACTTGTAATTATGACATTTGCTTTTAATTAAATAACGTCTGACATAAAAAAACAAAGTGTTGTTTCAATATTAACTATGATATGTGTGTAACGAAGATGATTACAATTTTAACCACGGGATACAAATATAAATATTCGAAGCCATTTTTTATTACTAAAATTTACATCAATTTTACCAGATATTTTATTATTGTAGAACTATCATCAATTAAAATCTGCACAAAAATTAATAGGATAAATATAATATTTATTAATCAACAAAAGTAATTCATTTTATCATCAATACATTTAATCTTCTATTTTATTTTGCATAAAAAATTCATATAACTTTTCAAAACATTAATAGTACCATTAACAGTGTAAAATGAACATTTGTTAAACCTTTTTGACATGCTTAAGGCTTGTTCGTTAGATGAGTGTTTATCGTTGAACACGTTTACAGAATACAGTATTTTTAAGAACATAATTAAATGACTGATTTTTCAAAATTGTCAACTAATGACATATTATTTGTTGTTCCATTGTTTTAATTATTATCACTCAATTTTTTCCAACTCATAGTACAACTAAAGTTTACAATACATATGCATGTGTAAGTAATACAACCTATATGACAGTATTCAAACATCATGTTAAACTCTTGTTTTCACAGATAAGTAAGACTTTTTCTCTTCTTTTAAATGTGAATTGTAAACAATCCCTGAATAGTTGATAATTATCTAATCTTACTTTCATTTGACAACAAGAGTGAACACTTAATTTCATCATAAAATTATATGTATTTATATTAGTTTACAAAAAAATATGAGTTAAAAATATACATATGACATAGAATTCTTATGGATAAAGCCCAAAACCGTAAGTATAATAACGTTATCTATCTCAACTTCTCTATTTAAGTTTCTTAGAAAGTATCACGTCCAGTTTTATATTTTGTGTGAAGAGGAAGTCATAACTAATTTATATGACCGATATACTATTTGATCATATAATATTAATGACTTGTGCTTCTGTGTTAGTTAATTTTTTTAATTTTTTGTTGCACTAAAATCAGAATACTAATATAATGAATGATCGCAAACAAATTATACTGAATTGTTTTTCATTATGGTTTTGAAATTTTCGAGTCTCAAATAATATTGAATATGAAGTAGTAATACATTTCTAACATCATTTCTATACGCACAATATTATAAATAAAGTTTACCATTAAATCGATTGTTCAAATGATACCTTCAGAATTATTCATGATATTTATTGGACAAAAAAACTATTTTGAGTAAAACTGAACTTATTATGATTCTTAGAATATGTAATAAAGGAATGTCGACGCTTCTTTTTCAAATGGATAATATCAAGGATGGATGAAAATAAGTTTTGCCATATTATAAAAGATATTATTATTTTTTATAAATTTATTAATGCAATTTTCAAATCTATGTAAATAATTCTTTCACTGCATTTCTGTCCTATTGGACAAATAAATATTACACTATTCACATAAACAAGCCTATAGACGACTGTATTGATATTAAAAGATATAATTGTGAATATCAAGTTTTAAAACATAAATTTCCTATTAACAGAACCAATTGTAAATAGTGAAGTTAGTAATAGAATAAGAATGAGCTGTATCAACATCTTTAAAAAAACAAAACGTTTGTAATTTAAATTTCATGCCTTTACATGTTCATTTACATTGAGATTATGTAGAACATATTGACTACATAAAATAAATATATATATCTTTCTTGTATTGTAGATAAGATGTGTAGGTACTATTCATTTTTTATTTGAAGTGTCTTTCAGCATCATTAATAGCTCCGAGTACATTCGTAGAATCGATTTAGGTGGAAAACTCTAAATATATGTTATATTTGTTTATACAAATTTCAATTATTTCACAAATAAAAACTGATTAAGGGGCATGAAGGGCATATACTATTTCCAATCTATTTGGAATATAATACTAAATAGCCTCTCAGTTGCTAGCACATAGAATTATAGCATTACAGAATACGTAATTCATACTCCCCTTAAACATAGTTCAATGGTAGAATAGATTCACAAATTTAGAAGTGTTGTGAACATCATGGACATAAAATAAATAATTCATACTATTCGTGTAAAACCTTAATGTTCACATACACATTAGTTTTTTGGATAAGTATTACAATTTAGTGGACTCAGCTTCAATGACCTTGACATGACGTATGTTACCAAGGACGTCATTTTGTACAACTTCTCCGTATAAAGAGACTTGTGGGTGAATTACACAACAAACTGCATATTGCAGTGGTAACGAATAATATATCAGATAAGAATCTGCACATAAGAAATTAAACCAGAAGGGGTAACCGTGGGGATGAATGCACATCGAGTGTCGAAAAGTTATAACCCACATATAGACGTTATGAGTAATATACAAAATTTTAAAAAGTAGGTACAATTTAAGCTGGTTCGTGTTATTTAGGTGAGAAAGAGGAGAGCTAAAAGCGGCTGGCCTGATTGCGCTTGCACTTTTCGTCCTCTCAACTTACTAATCTTAATCATATACAATACGTGTATACCACATGCTGACATTTTAAATATGAACACAGAGTCGCTAATGTATGTTTTATCTATGAAAACTATTTTATTAATCATTTTTTAAGAGACGATTAGAGACGGTTAAAAAAAATAAGTGTCTGTGTGTGTGTGTGTGTGTATATATATAGACGATTTACAATGGAGTAGCATTTATAGATTTTTTTTAATGATTTGTTAATAAACAACGAATGATGGATAAACACTTTTAAGGGTTATCCAAGAAATAACCTTATCAACAATAACAACATATGTCAGGGTCAAGATCATTGGAGCTGGGTCCACTAATTGTAATATTTACCATTTTTGAAAATGCGAACAATACATTCCTTATTTTAAATAGCAGGTAATTGGCCAATGAATATATGAACGCCTTGCATTGGTCTTTATAAATATTTAAAATAATATTTTCTAGAAATACAATTGATAACAAATAAGTGGTTATTAAAGATGTACAATAATATATACGTTGTAATAATATATATATATACGTAATAAATTCATCCGCATCTTATAAACATTACATGTTAAGTGTCTTTTATGGCATAAATTACACAAATTAAAACTCAATAAAAAAAATAAATTGTGAATTAGTGATTACGCATCGTATAGTGATAGTAATTAAAATGTAAGAATGCAACATTTATGATTATAAAGAGCCAGTTATGATGGTGAATTTCTTAATATATCATGGGTCATATCTAATTAATCAGGTTTATTCTTTTGATATGTAGTAGTCGTAAGTCATTATTGATTGACATGAGATCAAATATGTTCATCAAATTTTTTATAACTTATCATTCATTTAGAGTTTTCTTAATATATGTGTGGTTACCAGATGATCAGAAGTTGATCGGACAACAAAAGAGTAAGTAAAGTTCGTAAATACCCTTGAAATGTTTGCACGTGTGGGAAAAGCAGTTAAAAAGAGATATATTACGAATTTTTGAAAGTAAAAAACAAACCAAGCAAATATACAAACTCTTAGTAATAGTTTTAATAAGATAAAGGGTATTTTTTGTAATATAGATAATTCTCTGGATTGTTTATTCGTAAAATATGGCACATCCCGATAGAAATAAATATATAAAACCGCATCTCAGCAGTACCAATAATAAAAATGCAAAATCATAAATCATTCATAAGTTATTTAACGAAGATGTTCTACAACGATGGCTATACCATATAAGATTGTATTTTTAAAAAGGGAAAATATAAATTCAGATGAAGAAAAAATACACTTTCGATTATTCGCTACTCGTGTTGGCAAAATAAGTTATGGTTTCTTCCAGGTCAAAAACTAGCTCTCTACATATCAGTGTGTGTGTGTGTGTGTGTGTGTGTGTGTGTGTGTGTATGCGGGCGTGCACGCGCGGTCGTGTGTGCGCACGCGCGAGTGTTGCATCAGTTAAAGTAATAAAGTTATTATTTACTAACATGTAGACATTTTCAAATATCGAACGAACTTATTGCTCAAATTAATACGTTGCCTGCTTTGTACTTGTGTTACCGCATAATTGTGATAATGCTAATGGAATTAGCGATTTTCTGAGCTTCCTTTTGCAATTATTATAAAACTTAAGAGGAACTTCAATAACTTCATAGCAAATATTGTGTTCACACATACTATAGATAAGCATTAAGAATCTACTGAAGCATTCTCTACGCTTTAATCAAAAGATCGCACGTATTGGTTACAGTTTTGGTATTAAATTCCGTGCACAAATACATTTGCATAAACATTACTTGTGCGAGTTCTTAAATGTACTTAAACGTTACATAACAAATTAGATTTCCTTTTTCTGAAAAGAAATAATTTGTACTTGCATATTCGCATAAAAAATTATACTAATAAAATATTTCGTAAAAGAAGAAAATTTTTAATTTCTTAAAAATTTTAGATTTCTTTGCTGAAATCGTACTATTTTTTGTAAGTACATAAATCATACTGTGTATATATATATATATACATATATATTTATATATATTTATATATATTTATATATATTTATATATTTATATATATTTATATATTTATATTTATATATATAAAATTATGTATCTAAATTATACATAATATATATTTATATATTATATTTATATTACTTATTATATATTTAGAAAATATATATATATATATATACAGGGTGTTTGCAAAATCGTGGTACAACCTGC
>CM052089.1:500485-518898 GCA_028453745.1 Agapostemon virescens
TGCTAATAAATATCTGTGTAACCAGTCAGCCGGCTTTATTCCTACATATTTAAGAAGTATTATATTGTATGTATCTTATTTCTTCCTGTACGAGAAAAGTCCTTTCCTCGCTTAATAATGCAATGCGCAGTACAGTACTATTTTCCGCTTGAAAGAGAAAATTTGTCTTTCCGATGTATACTTACACTAATAGAAAGCACCGGTCCAACTTTGTACATGGAGTATCGATACGAATACTGGCTAATGTCGAGAAGCGTTGTTCCAGACGGAAGCTTATGGCCTATTTCTTTCATTATAAAATAGGCAAATTGTTCCATTCGTTTTGGTGTTCCACCCATGCAGACAAACTGAAACAAATTTATCGAGATTAAGTCTATTCAATTCCTTGCTGAAACAATAAATATTGATATCTGACACGCGACTTTCGGCAAATATCTATGTGAGAATACAGAGAAGAAAGGCACAGAACGATGTACATACATACAAACAATAAGGGTGGTGAAAAAAAACCACTCAATGTTTATATATGGTAGCAAGTAAAGAAAACACTAGTAAACGTAAGGCGAACGGTCAACAGTTTTCGCGATATAAATATTTTTGACTTTTCATTCAATTTTCGTTAGAACATGTCATCGGCAATCGGTCAGTTGTCATCGACCCTCGATCGTGGATCTCATTAGCTCTTTGTGGCGGCTGTATCTCCTACCCACACTGACAGAGGGACAGTAGAACAAGACTTTCCCCGCTAGTACCTGATCCGCCACCGATTCATACACTCCGGGACAAAAAGATAGCACTACATATTTACTAATAGCACAAAGATATTTAACATTACAATCAAGGTGTTGTTTTTACACATTCTTGTAAAATACCTCTATAAACATTCTCTCTATAAACATCATTCTCTTTAGCAAAGATTTATAGAGTTTTTTTTTGTAGTTTCTGGCTGTAATTGCTCTCCCTCGTCTGGAATACATGTTTTTAATTCGACAATATTTACAAATTGTCTGCCATTTCTATATACAGCTCGGGCAAGATTTTCCCAACAATTTTCAATAATGTTCAAGGTCGGGTGACGTTGCTGGCCAATCCAAAACGCGAATTTTTTCTCGAGAAGAGATTACTACTCTTACAGTGTGTACATTTGCAACCATGCAATGGATTTACACCTGAGTGGGTGAGTTTACTGTTAATGACACTCTTTAACAATTCTTAAACGCACCTATCCTGCATGTTCTTTAACGCGATTATTTATTATTACATTAGTTTTGCGAATCGTTTTTAGAATTCTGTTCGAGCACATAATTATTTAAATTAAAATATCGTTTATGTATTTCGATGGGGTTACTTATTGTTTATCTTCGCAGTACGTATCATATAAAAATGTCATGTGGTACACGTGTGACTAAGAAAATTAAAACGGCTGACACGGCTAAATTGTTTACTATTTCGAGTATGAAAAATTAGTAATTATTCTTTCGACAGTCTGAAGTAAGAATGAACAACGTTTTTCACTTCTGATCGTGCGCCAAGCCGCCGGACGGTTCGAGCTCGTGTTAGTTCGCGCGCTTTTCTCTTATTGGCCAGTCATTTTTCGACCACAACTCGTTAACAAAGCCGCAGATTGAATTTTCGCTAAGGAAAAAGTTGCTTCAAATGACCTCAGGAACCCCTTATTTCGCGCTGTCACCATACTTTTGGGACAGTCTGTATAAGCAAAGGGTGTAACAAACCGCATCAGATATACTACTACCAAAAACCAAGCTTGATCGGGTCTCACAATTCAATTTAGCACTCTTTCTCATTAATTACAGCTGCAGCGAGTACGTGCTTCTACGATGCATCGTACTTGAACGACCGCCTCCCGGAACCGCGGGGCGAAGGTCTCCTCAACATTAGTATTACGTAGTTACAACTTATCACGCTAGAAATGTCAACGCTCAAATGTTCTAATATGCAAAAGAGTTGTTTGATATCTTTTCTTTCTCATGTCTCGACTTTCTCTGTTGACCTTCTCGTTAACGATTCTCTGGTGACCCGCTACCACATCATTCATTCAAAGGTTGACTTTCGTTAATAGGACAGCTCTTTCGCGATACTTCAACACATAGTGAGGGGATACGACGTAATTAAAGGGGGAATCCAATTAGAACGTTAAAAAAATGCAAATTTTTTTGCATAAATTGTTAGTTTAACATGTCAAGAATATAATCCCAAAATTTGAAAAAGAAATTCGAAATATTTTTTAAGCTATACCCCCTTCAAACGTGACACGCCTGGTGAACACGGCTGGTTCGCAAGACGGCGCAGCGATCTTTTAACCTCCAAGGTAACTCAAAAAACACAAAAAGTACAGCTGATCCAGTAGAATGAGTTTTTCGAGTAAGCAGAAGGGATATTATATTACCCTGGTATTGCTGATTAACCAGTAAGTTGTAAATATTGGATAGTCGGGAAAGTATTGAAAGATTTTTGTCACTAGATGTTATTTGGTGTCATATATCAAGCAGCACTAATCAGATTGGTTTAACTGACGCGCATTTGAGAGGTGACATTTCAGTCTACAATTTTCATGCAGGCAGTTTTGTATTCCGTCAATCGTGTCAAAAGTAATATGAGTAAAAATGAGTGAAATTTCTGAAAAAATTCGCTGCGTTTTACAATTTTACAATGAAAAACGCAAAAATGCTGCACAAGCCTAGGAAAAAATTTATGGTGTTTACGGTGAAGATGCTTTTTCAAATACAACAGCATGTAGATGGTTTGCTCGCTTCCGTTCTGGAAATTTCGATATTAAAGATGCATATTGCTCTGATCGATCAATCACTGAAACAGTCGATGAAATAATGCAGTCATCAGATTGCTAGTAAATTAAACATTCACCATTCAACCCTTTTGGATCTTTTGCAGAAGGCTGGATACAAAAAGAAGCTCGATGTTTGGTTGCTTCGTGATTTAACAGAGAAAAATTTGGTGGGTCGAGTTTCCATCTGCGAATCAATGCTCAAACGTAATGAAATCGAACCATTTTTTAAAAGATTGATAACGGGTGAAGAAAAATAGATCACATACGATAACAATATGCGGAAAAGATCGTGGACAAAGGCCGGTGAATCATCACAAATGCTGGCAAAACCAGGATTGATTCCGAAAAAGGTGATGCTGTGTATTTGGTGGGATAGGAAGGGAATTCTCCATCATGAGGTGCTACCGCCTGGTCAAACGATAGATTCTAAACTCTACTATCAAAATTAACCAGATTACAGCAATCGATTTAAAAAGCAGACCAGAATTGATCATCAGAAGAGGTGTTGTGTTCCATCATGACAACGTCAGATCACACACAAGTTTGATGACTTGGCAAAAATTTAGAAAACTTGGCTGGGAAGTTTGGATGCATCCACCGTATAGCCCAGAACTTGCACCATCAGATTATCGTTTTTTCCGATCTCTGAAAAACTACCTTGATGGTAAAACCTTGGATTAAAAAAAGGACTGTGAAAATCACTTGTCCAAGTTTTTAGCCGATAAACCACAGAAGTTCTATTCCTATGGGTTGTAACGTACGGAGTTTTCTCCGAGGTATTTTCTTGCTCTTTCCGAGAGTGTACGCCAGCTGGCCCCGTCCGGTGGGTCTGTTTACTGTAAGTCTGACGCCACCGAAGGGAATACTCCGACGAATTTCTCGGAAACCACGGCACATACGGCCACCCCCACTACCGATTTTTGCGAAAATCCGGCTATATAAAGGGCTCGGACGGACCCAGAAAACGGGGCTAGTTTCACGTCAACCTACGACATAGAAACGTCTTAGCAAGATCGAGTTAAATTCTCTTTCAAGCAGAAGAAAACCGAGTACGTATATCGTAACGAGGTTAGCAGCCCCCCGCACACTCAGTGCGACAAACTGAGAGCGGGATCTAGAGTCCACGCAACACACATTCACTTGCACAATTGTAAAGAACTTAGTCTGTAATATACTATCTTTTACCAGTCTTCGTTTCTCAAATTCAATTGTTCCACCTCCTAATTCAGAACCAGTAGTTGGTAAAACTCACGGAGATACATCTTTGCCGCTCGAGGTGCATCTTCATTAAAATTTATAAAGTTACGAGGCAACCAAAAACCTTTTAAACCCAATTCCTATACACCCGGTTCTGAAAGACGTTTCGGTTAGTCCACGCCTCCCCACACATACATATAGTATCAATATGACGCCCATTTCGAAACATTATACAGGGTGCGGCACCTAAAACAGGTCACCTGAATAACTCGCTTGCTTTTGAAGGTAGAAAAAAAAGGATCAGACCAAACTTACTTGATATCGAGGGGCTCGTACTCTGATTTCATTAATTGTTTTATAGGTGGAGACGTCCAGGAGATACGAAGGTCAACTCTGTTTTTTTTTAATGGAACGGTATGGTTTTTTATTTACAGTCTGATAGTGTATTTCAAGACGAATACAATGACCTATTATGAAGGTCATTTAAGGTCACGCAAGGTCAACTGTAATAGAAAATAAAATGTCTCAAAGCACTCTTCAAATACTTTTGTGTCTTCTCTGGTTGTTGGCATACTGCTCTTCTAAGTATTGGTAAGGGTCGCAGAACATAAATAAACATACCATCACATTGTATGCTTACCTGTATCCAGAAATGTTAGTAGTTTGACTACCGACTAGAGTACGACTTCGAAATATTCAATCTGAGTGTTCAATTTTCAAGAATGCGTTACATAATAGTAGAGAAAGTGGAAATGGTTATCATTTATGGTGAATGTCGTAGAATTATGAGGGAAGCGGTACGTGTGTATAGTGAAAGATTTCCCGATCGTAATAATAGACCTTTACTTTCTGTCTTTACGAACATTATAAAAAGACGGATGTCCTGCTCATTCAGCTCGAAATGTTACAGAATTACTGAACAGGACATTTGAAGGTCGTTGGATTGGTCGATCAGGAAGTAATAAATGGCCAGCACGTTCCCCAGACCTGACACCGCTAAATTTTTATTTGTGGGGAAAATTGAAGGAACAAGTGTACCGCGAAAAACCAACAACCACAGTTGATATGCAAGAACGTATAAAAAGAGCTTGCTCTGTAATAGATTCAACTGAAGTTTGTCAGGCAGTATCATCAGTATTGCAACGTTTTCGATTATGTCTCAGTGTTCAAGGTCGACATTTTGAACACTTGAAGTAGCAGTGAATACATACATAACATGTTACATGTAAATCGTCGTAGTGTTCCAAGAATGCTTTGAGACATTTTATTTTCTATTGCAGTTAACCTTGCGTGACCTTGAATGACCTTTATAATAGGTCATTGTATTCGTCTTGAAATACACTATCAGAATGTAAATAAAAAACCATACCGTTCCATTTAAAAAACCAGGGTTGACCGTCGTATCTCCTTGACGTCTCCACCTATAAAAAAGTTAATGACATCAGATTATGAGCCCCTCGATATCAAGTAAGTTTGTTCTGATCCTTTTTTTCTATCTTCAAAAGCAAGCGAGTTATTCAGGTGACCTGTTTTAAGAAAAATTAAAAAAAAATGTTTTTGTACCTTAATGTAGATATTAACAAAATTTCCAAAATTTACCATCATTTCTCTCTCTCCAGAAAATTTCGGCAAAAGCTTGCAAATTTCTAGCTTTCAATTGGATTTCCCCTCTTAATGTTGTGACTCGTTACCAACGCTTTTCTAATCGATACTGTATGTCTTGCGTATCATATAAATAGTGAATAATTTTTTTTAATACGTGAGTCAAATGTCGAAGCTAGTTGATAGAAAATCATTTTCTTAATGCTAATCCTAATAGTTCACTATACTGATTTCAATACTTGTGTGTTAGCCGAAGCATATTCTTTTAAAGACAACGTAAAAGAATTGCTGAGCGACACTCCGTGTTTGAACTATTCTCGAGCAGTGGCATTGGCACGTGTGCATTGGGTCATCCAGCTATCGGTCGGCACAGTGATGTTTATGACATACACTCACACTCACGCACGCCCACACACTCACGCGCGCGCGCGCAGAGAGAAAGAGAGAGAGAGTAGTTGTTCGTCTTCGGAAAGACTTGGTGGCGATCGACGGTTGACAATTACGATGGGTCTTCCTATCGATCGTCGGGGCCTGTTTATTGATGGAACACGTGTTTGAGATAAAAGACAAGCGATTTCGAGTCGCATTTGTTTCTGAAGGATCTGGCCATGGAGTGGGGAAGACAAAAGAAGTCTTCTGGCAAGAGGACCGTGGTTGACCGCACGACACTTACCCCAGAACTTTCGAATTGATTATTTCGTTATATAACAGCTTGATTTTAGAATTTAGCTTTTCTTATAACATGTATTGGTATTGTATTGTATTATTTTAGATATTGAGAACAGAATAAACTTCAAATCTGCGTGATATGTGTCTTGACAGGGCTCAGCAGTATTAGCGAGCTTTAGTCTGATCACACGTCTCACCGCAATTGTAGGTAAGGTGGTACGAGGAAAAGAAAAAACGATAATGAGAATAATCGGTGGACCAACTTTGATATGAAACTTATAAACTTTAATAAATATATACTCAGCACTCCTGACTTGACCGTTACCGTATGTTAAAGTGATACCCTAAAATAAAGTTACGAAATAGACAGAGTAAAATGTAAAGATAAGCTTGACGAAGTAAAAGTAACTTTAACCCCTTGACGTACAAATAAAATGGAATTTGACGTGTCTGAAAAATACTATTTAACTGGCTCAACTGAACAGTTACATGTACGCTCAGAAACAGAACATTTTATTTAATGTTATTATGTAATTAAGTAACATTGTAAAATAATAAATTAATAATTCTATAAAATATGATACATTTCAAATAATTTTTGAATATGTAAAAAAAGGAGACATTTTTGTGGGATCCTTGACTCGTTGAGAGGTCAAGGAACAAGTTTCAGAGTGAGAGAGCGACCGAGCGAGCGATCGAAAGCGAGTTCATGTTGAAAAGTTTTGTTTTCTTAATTGTATGTATTCAGTCATCATTAAATATTTGTTGCTTTCACTTTTGTCTTTGAAAGAAAATTCCTTTTGCACGAAAGATCCCTACAAACTTGGGGGCTCGTCCGATCTACGAATATCTGTGAGTTGGGATATTAGTTCGTGTGAAAAGTGACAATTATTAGGGATCAAAGTGCTCAATAGGGATTGAAAGCAAGAGTGACAGTCGTAATTGTGACGATAAGAGTTGTGAGACTGGGATAATTGATTAGTGCGATTTATTGTGTTATTTTTGTTTGAGCAATGAGTTTACTGATGAGATCTGCCAGTGAATTTTCCGTATCAGAGTTGAAAGAAAAACTGCGGACTTTGGGACTAAGTACAACGGGTGTAAAAGCCGAATTAATACACCGACTAATGGAAGTTGATTCATCGGGTAACTGGGCAAAGGACAGTGAAACCGAATCGTCAGACCACCAGAAAGATCGGCAATTGGGGGAAGCAAGTTCGCATCGTGTGAGTGAGATGGAGCGGGCTGACATGCAGCGGGAAATTGAACTTTGTCGAAGGGAGAAGAGCTTGAAGGAAGATGAACTTAACCTGGCACGCAGAGAGATCGAATTTCTGAAAAATATGCAACAGCTAAGAATCGGCGGTGATGGGCCGGCAGCTAATATATCTCGTCCGACAATACAAGACGAGATAACACCGCGTGTGACTACGTCAATGGTGGAGGAGATGTTGCATTACTTTGATGGCAACGTGGAAACATATGAAATGTGGGAAAAACAGGTGCGATTACTGAAGGCAACATATCGGGTGACAGATGAAATAATGAGACTGGTTATTTCGTCACGTTTGAGAGGAAAAGCGTTCGAGTGGTTTCACTCAAAACCTGAATGCATCACGATGCAAGTCGAAGAACTATTGAAAGGGTTACGAGAAATGTGTTACCGCGAGCCAAACAGGATCCGTTTGCGGCAGGAGTTTGAACGGCGTATTTGGAGACGAGAGGAAGCATTTAGCCAATACATGCATGAAAAAGTGATCATGGCAAATCGTCTTGACATGAGTGACAGAGACGTTGTGGACTACGTTATCGAGGGAATCCCAGACTTTACATTAAGAAACATTGCCCGCGCTCAAAAACTGGAGACGAAGACATCATTGTTGGAGGCGTTCGAGGGGGTGTCGTTGTATGGGAAGTTCTTGCCGACGACTTACGCATCATATGCGAGGGCTAAGGAAAATTCGTTTCAACCACGGAGGGCAGAGGAGAAGACATTCCGACCATGGAGGACGGAGACGCTTCAAGCATCGAGGGAAGAAGAAAGGATGTACCGCCAACCGAGATTCGATGACAGAGCGTATGGGCCGATGCGTGTGGAAGAGAGACCGTTGCGACCATCGAGGGAGAACGAGAGGTTTACGTCACCGAGAGTCGAGAGAAGGGAAGTACCCAGAAATGTTAATCGTTGCTTTAATTGTGGTATGGAAAATCATTACAGTACGAATTGTCCTTTAAAAAATCGCGGCACGAAGTGTTTTAAATGTCAGATATTTGGCCACGTGGCAGCAAATTGTCCGAAGAAAGATGATGTGAATGCCATTTGTAATATTTCACAGTATACGCGCGAAAAATGCTACAAGAATTTAAGAATGAATGGAGAGAGTTTAGCGGCATTAGTTGATACCGGTAGCAATTTGTCAGTAATGCGTGCAGAACAGTGCGTGAGGATAGGGTCGCCAGCATTAGTACGACGAGAAATAAAATTTTGCGGAATTGGATCCAAGCTAATAAAACGATAGGACAGTTTAACGCACGAATAGAGATCGATGGTAGTGAATATCCAATCAATATCTGGGTAATATCTGATACATTAATGCAGCATGATTGAATAATTGGCACAGATTTTTTGAACACTGTGGAGATAAATATTAAAGGGGGCGTAATTTCTATCCGTAGCGTTGAAAAAGAACATCAGTCTCAAGGTAATATACCCGAAATTTACAAAATTGATTGTACAGACGAAGCAAACAAGATTGATTTGTCAGAAATTTCGAATACCAAGCATAGAAGCATCATTAACGATTTGATTAGAGATTATAAACCACTTAAAACACGGGAAACGGATGTGAAAATGTCCATAATACTTAAGGATGACGAACCAGTTTATCAGAAGGCTAGACGTTTATCCTCTTTTGAGAAAGGAGAAGTAGATAAACATATAAAACAGTGGCTTTCTGACGATATCGTGCAGCCTTCTCTTTCTGATTACGCTAGCCCAGTGGTACTTGTTAAAAAGAAAGATGGTACAACCAGGCTTTGTGTAGATTATAGAAAACTGAATACGAAAATAATTAAAGATCGATACCCGTTGCCGTTGATCGATGGCCAATTGGACGCTTTGCAAGGTTTACGAATTTTTAGTACGTTATGTAGGCAATTTAGTATTTATTAAGATCTAGGAGGAGGGCTCCGTGGGTCAGTGGGTAGTCGATTGGCTATGACCCCAGAGTCTCGTCCAGTCTCTCGTCGGATACGGAACGTGCGGTTGATCCGAGGTATGCTCACGTAGCACCAACGGAATTAAAAGTGTCTCAAAGTGTTATAGAGCCAGTGTAGATCGATACAATCGTTATACCATACATAATTTAATCAAACATTCATAAAAGTTTCCAATATCTAAAGGGAAGCAGATATAACCTCCGAACATAACCTCAACAGCCACGTGGTGTTGCCAAACAACGCCACGGCAATCACAATAAATGGAAATAATGATGACACTGAAGCTCAAACGGCTCATCAAAAAGACTGTTTTAAACTGATAATAGATACAACCCGCAAACGTAAATGGGATAATATCATCGACATGGCTAGAAACAAAAAATTGGCAAGTACAGAGGTAGAAACCTCTAATAAGTTCGCTCCATTAAGCGACATGGAAACCGAAAACGAGGTTAGAAATATTATTAATAATGACAATAAAGGTCCTAGCATGCAGGGCAGAACAAGGAGACCCCCACCATTGATCATGCATGGCAACATACAGGATCATAAAATGCTCATTTCGCTTATTAAAAATGTAGCGAAAGAGAAATTTCACATCAAATACAATGAAGATAGTGTGAGCGTCTCACTGCAGACGGTCTCCGACTATGAGACATTGAAAAATGAATGGAAGGACAGGAAAATCAGTTTCCATACATACACTAAAAAAGAAGAAAAGAGAAGAGTGTATGTACTGAGCGGCTTACACAATGGAATCACACCAGAGGATATTACGAAGGACCTGCAAGACGCCAATGTTCAGGTTATTAATGTAAATAAAATGAGGGACACTGCTAGACCTCTATTCATGGTGACTGTACCTGTTAATCTAAACATTAAGGAATTACAATCTAAAATCAAACACATTTGCTACACAAAAATATCATGGCACGCATACATCACAAAGCAAAAAATAACAAAGAAAACAAAAGACTGATATACAAAGTAATCATAAGACCCATTATAATATATGCTGCACCTATTTGGAGAACTACAGCAAAATCTAATATATTAAAGCTACAACGTTATCAAAATAAATGCTTAAGACTAATTACAAATAAGGACAGGTACACTAGAATAACTGACTTACATTTAGAAGCCGAAGTAGAATATTTAGAAGATTATATAAACCACTTATCACAAGCATTTTACAACACACAATTGGAGAATAACCTGTTACTATGTAATATAATACACGATTACCATAGAGCATTCACAGACCAAAAAATTAAGCATAAGTTTCCCTTCTAACACATAAAAATGTATATAGTTAAATTTTTAGATTAAGGTGTATATATGTCTTAGTTAATAAGTTAAAAATTTAAAGCGTTAGATAATTAAGTCTAAAAGCAATAATAAGTAGGTTTTTACTTCAATTTTCCTACATAAACGTCACAATATCAAAATAAAAATCGCAACCGTAATATTAATAACCGCAATACGAACAAGCCAAATGGAAATATATTATAAAACTATAATGTAATAGACGCAATCGAACTCCGTAGCATGTAGATAAATCTTTGTGATAGGGACTACAAAAGACTGAATCCGTAAACTATAAAACATATAGCATAAGTCATTATCTATATTTTTTATATAATAATTGTTATGTAAATAAAGAGTTTTTGAATTGAATTGAAAATTGATTGGCTATGACCCCAGAGGTCCCGGGTTCGAATCCAGGTGCGGTCCCTCGTCTTTTTTCTGCCATCCTACAAATTCAGAAGTGGGATTTGCTCACCACAATTTAGTTGGAATTGTTAAAAGCAACATAGGTGTGTGTTGTTTTTAGAAGCGACATGGCTAAGGTATATTGTGTATATTGTGTTGTGACCGACGTAATTTTGAAGAGTAGAACGACGCGGAAGTGACGCGAAGGGGTTCTCATTTACGTTCGGGAAATACCAATATTTCCGTCAACATGTACAAGGTGTTTAGGGTTAGCCGGGACGGCTAAATGTCAGGATTGGCCGAACTGTAGGCAATTTAGTATTTATTAAGATCTAGGAGGAGGACTCCGTGGGTCAGTGGGTAGTCGATTAGCTGTGACCCCAGAGGTCCCGGGTTCGAATCCAGGTGTGCGGTCCCTCGTCTTTTTTCTGCCATCCTACAGTTAGATTTGAAGAATGGATTCTTTCACGTGCCTATAGATAAAGATAGTAGGAAGTATACTGCTTTTATAGTACCGGATGGCCAGTATGAATTTTCTTATGTTCCATTTGGTTTATGTAACTCACCCGCAGTATTCCAGAAATTTATAAATGCTGTTTTTAAAGATTTGATTAACGACAAAAAGGTTTTGACTTATATGGACGACCTAATTATTCCCTCAACGGATTATGAAACTGGTGTAGACAATCTAAAGATGGTATTACGTGTTGCAGAGGGATTTGGTCTAAATATCAATTGGAAGAAATGCAGCTTCTTGCAGACGAAAATAGAGTTTTTAGGGCACATAATTGAAGACGGAAGTGTTCGTCCACCAGAGAGGAAAACAGAGGCGGTTATGAAATTTCCACAACCACAAAATTTTAAGCAAAATCAAAATTTTTTAGGTTTGGCTGGTTACTTTCGAAAGTTTATCGCAAACTATTCTGTGATTGCATGACCGTTAACAAACTTATTGAAATCGAACGTTAATTTTCACTTTGGGGAGGAAGAAAAATTTGCATTTGCGAAGTTAAAAACTATATTGAGCAATAGTCCAGTTTTAAAATTATATAGATTAGAAGCGGAGACTGAACTACATACGGGTGCTTCGTTGCATGGTTATGGTGCAATTCTATTGCAGCGTAATACTATTGATAATAAGTTTTATCCGATATACTATGCAAGTGGAAAAACGACATCAGCAGAATCGAAATATATTAGTTACGAGCTGGAAGTTTTAGCAGTAGTTAAAGCCCTACGAAAATTTAGAATATACTTGTTGGGTATACCATTTAAGATAATCACAGATTGTCAAGCGTTTACATTAACGATGCGTAAGAGAGATTTATGTGTTCGAGTTGCGAGGTGGGCTCTTTTATTAGAGGAATTTAATTATAAAATAGAACATCGTGCGGGAAATAGTTTAAGACACGTAGATGCGTTAAGCCGAAATCCGTTACCGGAGTGTATGTTAATGAACGAATGCGAGGATAGCATAATTGTGAGAATTCGTAAAGTTCAGCGTGAGAATCGTCGTGGCTACGATAAACATAGGAAGAAGGCTCGGCAATACAAAGATGGCGAATTGATAAAATAGGCGAGCACGAGGGTCCGCAGCAGACATCGACTTCGGCAGAATATATGAAGCCATGGATTGATGAGGCTAGTGATATCTCGTTAACTGAAGAATAAATGAACATATCTGGGGACAGATATCGTGCAGGATGGCCGAGTGTGAGATCCTTGACTCGTGGGTCCTACGAACTGTAGATTTGAAGGAGTGTGTGTCTATGTATCGGTATGAATGTGTGTGTGTGTGTGTGTGTGTGTGTGTGTGTGTGTGTGTGTGTATGTGTAGTGAGATCGTTTTGAAGTGCGTGCGTTGAGAGGTCGAGGAACAAGTTTCAGAGTGAGAGAGCGACCGAGCGAGCGATCGAAAGCGATTTCATGTTGTAAAGTTTTGTTTTCTTAATTGTATGTATTCAGTCATCATTAAATATTTGTTGTTTTCACTTTCGTCTTTGAAAGAAAATTCCTTTTGCACGAAAGATCCCTACATTTTTTACATTGCCAAGTTGTTTCGCTTCTTACATTATTTTTTACACACACATGGCATCTCTTTGCAGGATGTTCCTTTCTGTTAGTGGAAGGTATATGTTTTATTATCGGTACTGTTGCGGAAAAAGGAGCGGAGAGCATCTTGAACATTTTAAATGAAACAGAATCGATGCATGATTGTATGCCAAGGGGTTAAAGTAGAGCAAAAAACAGCTTTATAAAAAAGAACGAAGAAACAGTTTTAAAAAATAAAGAAAAGTAGCTTTATAAAAATTAATAAAGAAACAGCCGCGAGTGTCGCAATGACGGTATGCTTATACCAGTGCTCATCGATGGGGTGTAAACATCCTCCACCAATGAGCACGTACAAAAATATCTGTAAACCATGATTGATTGTTTAATTTATAGGCCATCGCGCACTGGTGAGGTAAGAGCAGCTGCGAAATGTCCTCGTGACGGTACGTCACAGGTACCGTTCCGAGGGTAGTTGCGTGCTCACTAATAAATGTATAAATGATAAAAAAAATATACCTGGCGGTTCACATCCGATGGTTCATGGTACGTCAATTGCTATTGAGTGTAAAAAGTCAGAGTCGTGGAGGTGTACGTGTTTACAAAGAACAACCCGAAATAAACCGACATCACAAGCTCTGGTTAAAATACTAATTCAAATATCTGCCATTTCAGATGGACGGTTCCTCAAAAATATCGGAACTAGGAGTCCGTATCATAAACCTTTTCATTTACTTAAAATTTCTTTCAGACGATATTCGCGTCCTAACAGTGTGTTTAATCGTCGACTGTCTGACACTGTATGACACATAGGCCACCGCATGTCGACGTTAAGAACTATTTACTTATACTATAGAAATAACATCCAGCGATGTCTTACAAATCATGTAAATACTAACACTTGCCGGTATTATAAAACAGGAATTCATATATTTTATGAATGTGTTTCGAAATCAAAATTATTTGATGTCAATGGTATACAGGGTGACCCAAAAGTATCGTGATAGCAGGAAATGAGGGGTTCCTGAGGTCATTTGAAGTAACTTCTTTCAACAATCGAAAAGTGTTACAATGGAAAAGACTTATGTGCGATGCTCGTTGATTACTGTTGGACACTTATTACTGAAAATCGGGATACCAGGAACAAGTGTCAAGCAAGGCGGAAACATTTCTAAATTTGTTTACATCAGAAATAGGTAAGTTTTTGTATTCAATTTTCTTTATTAAGCATTTCCACAATGAAATGTGAATATAACTCGTATTCTTATAATTTTTTATAATGATAACCCATTATATGGTACCCAAAAAGACAAACAAAAATATATGTAATTAAGCATAGTAAGCAAAGACATACTTGAGTGGTACCAACGTCGACTACGCATAGCGACGGCCCTAGCGAGTCGAGAAAAGGCTGCAATGGTCTGGCGCGAACGCGTCGCGCACAAGTTGTCAATGAATATTTTTTTATCCTTCTCGTATATTAACCCTTTGCACTCGAAGCAATACTACTCCAAAATCGAAACAATATTTTTATCTATAATAGCTCCATTGTAGATAGTTCATTTCCTTTCGTTCATATAAAATTAATTACTTGTGATGACTCGTACTTAAAACATTAACATTTTTATCGATTTCTCAACTGCAAGCCTAGCAACGTAAAAGTTGTTTAAATAATAGTATGGCAAGTGTTAGTGTCGCCTTAGAGGCGCCATTCGAATGCAAAGGATTAAGGGAAGCAAATACTTTTCGTGAATGGTTTCTTTACCAAAAAAGTCTGTAGAATGCATTTCTGTATAGTAAATTCCTGCTAGATAAAGGATTTTTGACATAAATACAAAAATAGAGCGTATAAAGTACCCGCGTCGGCACATTTTCAAACTTTAACAAACATTTACAACTTTTAGGGAGTACATAAAAATATAATTGGCTATATGGATGTGTAGAGGAGAGTCCCCTCTATCTCCTTACTCAAAGTTGAACTTTCTCGCGTGTTTAGTTTTTGCGTACCACGTCATTTTTTATCAAAATCATGCATTTTTACAAAAATCAATATTTTTCGAAAACGTTGCGTGATGAAGCAATTCTACTTGCGGATTTGGTTTTAGAATGACAAAGTGTATAAGAATCACCCAACAGGTATTGCAAAATTTTTTTTGTGTTGGACAGTGTTCTTAATTAAGATGGATTTCTTCTACTGAAATCAAATTCACCTAATTTTCACAACAACAACAGTTTATTTACAGACAACGAAATCACCAAACATAACAATAACAAAAGAACGAACTGACATCGATACATCGGTGTTACTCTGCGGCTGAACGCCCAGCTTCAGTCATCCGTCAGAATTTCGCTTTTATCTATCCCGTGTCCCTCGTACGAGAAATTTCGTGTCCTTGGACCGACCAGCCGTGTCCTGGTGAAAATCGAGGATTGGCAGCCGAATGTGCATGCCAAGGAAAAACCTCGAACCTGGTCGCCAAATGT
The DNA here is from genome assembly GCA_028453745.1 of Agapostemon virescens. Classification (NCBI taxonomy): domain Eukaryota; kingdom Metazoa; phylum Arthropoda; class Insecta; order Hymenoptera; family Halictidae; genus Agapostemon; species Agapostemon virescens. The sequence continues at coordinate 516,225 of CM052089.1, forward strand.
GCACACCAGGTAAGAGCGCTCGGAAAGAACTTGGGCCTGGCGACCAAATGTCCCAGCCCGCTGGCCATACTCCTACCTGAGTCCAATGGACTTTTCTCCAAGGGGTCCGCTACAGACAGCGTTTTTCTTATAATTATTATCGTCGTGTAGTACAAAAAATTCGGAAAGTTCGCGCTTTCTGACTTTTGCTCGCGCGCCTGGCCGGCGGACGGTCAAACGCGCTTGACCGAGCACGTGCTAGTTCGCGCACTTCTCTCTCATTGGCCAGTCATTTTTCGACCATAACTCGTTAACAAAGCCGCAGATTGAATTTCCGCTAAGGAAAAAGTTACTTCAAATGACCTCAAGAACCCCTTATTTCCCGCTGTCACGGTACTTTTGGGACATCCTGTATACATATCGTTCGTGCGTACTTAGCAAGCACGCATAAATGACATAATTTTGAATTTTTAACAGCTAATTCAATGTCGTGTCGTGGCCTTTTTCGTATGACCGTGTAAGCGGTTTTGCTTCTAAAGAGGTTGAAATAATGTTCCAGAAATGCATGAATCGTGTACGTCAAACTTGATCGTATTTATCCTTACCGCAGAAACTGACCCATGTTGTGATAACCTAGCCATTTACACTGATCTCAAAGCAATACAATTTACTTTACTATTCGTCAATTTGCACAGGACAAAATGAACAAATATGTCTTAATTTGGAAACTTGGAATTAAATTGTGAGGCAGTGGGTAAGTGCGGGAAAAAGATTTTGTTTTTGTAATTAATTAATAATATTTTATTAATCATCTTTTAAAAAATATTTCTAAAATAACTTTAGTTTTTGGTATCTGCTTTTTCTGTAGATACTTGCATGCGGTACGTATTCTGTTACGCTTTTACACATACGTGCAGTGTATATAATGTTTCGAAATTTTTCGTTACACGCTGTACTAACTAAAAACATATGATGCATATATAAATAATTTCGTAATTTCTTTGAGCTTTCATTAGACATATGCAGATAACTAATATTATAAAATGTGTGAAGCACCGATGTGTCGAATGAATAGCCTTAATGAATTTTCAATGTCCAAATGTCGCTCCAGTCAAATTACAAGTGACCGTAAACCCTTGGTAAGAACATAAAACCACCGTGTTCTTCGGGAAAATGTGTACAGTTCGTATACATTTGAAAATTGTACGAGGAATTTTCTATTATTGTTCTATGTTGATTATCAACTTATGCGAGTTTTTTCAAGGTCAAATCCATAGTCAAATGTTAATGAACATTCTGGTGTAAATATATTTCACGCGTAACTGCGTATTTGACACCGTAAAGAGCGTAGCAAGAAAAAATACTTGTCATTTACATGAATGCGTAATTCGTGATGTAACAACACGCGTTAACTTAATGCTCGTTTATGCAAAAAAGCGTCGCTTATACGTATACGTAACAAATTCATAACGTTTCATTGGCATCGACAGAGATGCATCCGGTCAACAAACATCCATGCTGGTCATACTTTGTACACTATGATACACCACCCCATAGACCTGGACTATGACACATCCTCGAACGTATCCGAAATCTACGTCAGCATAGCACGAGTCATCCCTTTCAGACCTTTGGCCCCGAAAAGAAGATGACCTCACCTCATAGGCTAAGGCCATCCGATATAAATATCATGTTCACCGAAAATACAGACAGTCCATAATTTTTCTTCAAGTACACCGTGTCGTTATTCTGTCCCGATCCTGGATCTAATTTCGCGTGCGAATAGTTCGTAAGTCGCGTTAGTGTATCATTCTTACCACGGAAAGAGTGAACTAGTAGTTAGATCGTGCGCCATTTTTACCAGTCCGGTTCGCAGTTCCGTGACAACGGAATGCCCGTGAGAATTGGTTTTATCCTTGCATCCCTTCATTGGGTGTCGGGCTTTCGAGTAATACGTTAGATTGGTTATATTGGAATATCGTTGATTCCTCTTGAAGAAAAAGGAGAGAGGAAATTGCCCCGTCGGATCTCAAGCCATGGAATTTATATCTCGCATTTCCCTGTCTTTTCATTGTGGGATTCTAACAAAAGTACCTTGTTTGTGTGCACGTATTACGAACCACCCGTCCCTAGATTTTACGCAACGTTTTGTAGCGCTCGAAGATAGAGGGTGTACGCGTGAACACATAGCACCTATTTTGTGTATACATCTTTTCCGACTTATTAATCCCATCGGTCCTACAACGCACTTATAACCCCTATGTTGGGACGGCAACACCAAAGGTTGTGCGTGCCTAATCCTGTCCTCGGCAATTTAGAAAACACATAAACGAAAAGAAGGCAAAGAATTAGCAAATTCAACTCCCAAGGAGCCGACCATTCCACACGCACCGTACGTGGAACAGTTTTACCATGACATACGAACACCACGTGCGACGCACTCGAAGGAACGGAAACCACACAACGCTGCAATAAATCACGATAATCCCTCATTGACCGTTTCCCACTCCTTCAGGCAGACTTCTTCAGGCTCACTCCTTCCATCATTTCTACAACCAATTAAAAAACGCTACATTCCTCTGCCTCAAACTACCCTCAACCAATCACGACAGAACCTATAAATTTTGTATCAAAAGGAGGAAAGAAGCACGTATATGCAATAATAGTGTGGGAATCAGGACCCCTCAGACCAAAT
>CM052089.1:518908-549059 GCA_028453745.1 Agapostemon virescens
AAACGTTAGGAAATCGGGAAAAGAGCTCGCAGGAGGGCTCCGTGGGTCAGTGGGTAGTCGATCGGCTACGACCCGAGAGGTCCCGGGTTCGATTCCCGGTGCGGTCCCTCGTCTTTTTTCCTGAGATCCTACAATTTGGGGGCTCGTCCGGGATGGGGCGAACACCGATCTCCGCACGGCGGCGCTACTGACGGTGTTTGTGCATAGACGAGATACAGAGTTTTGAGCATAGCGAATACAGCGTTTAACACGAGCGAAAGTGTGGCGTTAGCGGACATTCGAGGACGAATGTCATTGTCAGGTATGGCCGAGTGTGGGAATCAGGACCCCTCAGACCAAATAAACATTAGGAAATCGGGAAAAGAGCTCGCAGGAGGGCTCCGTGGGTCAGTGTGTAGTCGATCGGCTACGACCCGAGAGGTCCCGGGTTCGATTCCCGGTGCGGTCCCTCGTCTTTTTTCCTGAGATCCTACAATAGATAATTCCAGAGTTATGTTTATTAAAATATTAAAAGAAAAGGGAGAAGCGGCAGAAGAATTAAAGAAATTAATGTAGGATGAATGGTCCTATGTGCGTGCGTGAGGGCGACCAGATCATTTTGCGACGGACCGGAGCGTCGCCGGTATGTTTGGGAAACTCGAGTGACCGAGAGGGTGCAAATGAAAAGTGTTATATATGTTTTTATTGATAACGTTTAACTGTTGTATGTATGTTTTTATCGATTTGCATGCTACTCTATTTTGTTCACGTTACTACGTTTTCATTTTGTTAAATAAAGATCGGACACAGTTTTTGGCGAACGAACAACCAACGAAATCCAACAGTAATGATATTAAACGAAAATCAATCAGGAAAGAAATAGAAGGCGCTTCGATCAAATAATGGAGGAGAATTTACAGGAGAAGATTTAAAGTTATGGTTGAAAAATAAAGGAATAACACATGAATTGAGCCCAGCAAAGACACCACAATGTAACGAAATAGCTGCGAGAGGTAACCGATCATTAATTGAGATGACAAGATCGTTAATGTATGATTCAAAGTTACCTTTGATTTTTGGACGAAGGCAGTGTGCACTTCAGTACATATTAACCCCTTTTCGTACTTTAAAGAGTCAGACTCGTGATGAAGATTTTGGCTCAAACATGAATATCACGAGTCAGACTCGTGAACAGATAGTCGGGCCAAACATGAATATCATGAGCCAGGCTAGCGAACAGATAGTCGGATACTTTTGAAACTATTATCTGTTGAGTCCAGGGTTGAGGAGATGTGGTGAATAGAAACTATACTTCCAGTACGTAACTATTTAATAAACTAGTACAAAAGTCTCGCAAAGGTTGCCACTGCGTGGTCACCGACTCGAGCGTCTCTCATCGATGTGTCGATCGTCAGCCTCCTCGCTAAGCATCCCCACCGCTCGGCGACTGTCGATCGAGACTCAACTGTCTCGTTGGAACGGTTTCCATGTCTGTTCATGGGATATGCCCCAACATTATCTATTACAATTTATAATAAATTCATAATATCTATAAAAGTAAAAGGGTTAGAGTTTACTTCTGCAACAGCAATAACGCGTAAAACTGACTATATCACAGGTATTTACATTTCGACTTGTATTGCGACTGTTCTCGAGCATCAGTCTTGTCTGTTTGGGCCCGAGTTTCTTCGAGCTAAATGGCACGGGAAGGGGCTAAATATTAAAAATTGTTAAGGAAATGAGAATCCCTGTATTCGTGGAAAACTCCATACCTCCGAAAACAGCGTATACCGTTTTATCTGTACTTGGCCCTTCTTTATGTATACATGCGTGCACTCGCAGGTATGAGCGTTTAGGTATAAATGTGCGTACTGCAACAGCGAAAAGTCAGTTATCCTGTTCTGTGCTGTTCCGTCCGTAACGTGCGTCCAGTAGACGTCAATATTGTATTCCACCATTTTTCTTTCAAATATATATCCATATCCATATATATCGATATATATATGACGAATATAATCGCCATGACACAAAATTCTGCCACATCTCCATGACGGATATTGTTCGATTCCGAGAAAGGCGGACCGCCTACCCTCCCGTCTCGCGCATTCTTGCGATATGCTCAATCTTTAGAAATCGTTAGTCTTTAGAATTCTTTAATCTTTAGAAACGCGCTCGTCTTATACGTCTTTACGTCTTTGTCTTTATCATATTCGAAATACGCACGTCTTATCTTTGTCATCACGTCTTATTATACGTACGCAGCGTCTTCGCACATTTCGCATTAGTTACAAAGTCTCGTCTTTTACACGCGCATACTGTTCAGAGTCATACCGCGGGCCCCAGTATCGACAGAGCGCGTGTGGATGCGGTCCTCCGAGGAGCCGTGTCCTATGGTGGCGTCGTGGGATCTCGCGCGTCTTTTGTTTTTCCGGGCGTTGGCTCGGCATCCGCGTGGCATTTGTCAATAACGTACAGTTCGTCTAGTAGAGAGGCAGGTTATAGTCGTGTCACCAGATTTTCCAAACACATCATTCATTCACAAGTTCACTGTTCCGACAATATCTAATCAGTCGCCCAAAGTTAATTCGGCCGGCGACAAAGGTTGTTGTAAATATTAGAATTAAAGCACATCCTTTTTCTACCCAACGAACGCGCATTTATTTACAACACCGTGAAGTACGACAGATATAGTCGTCAAACACACTTAACCTCATCATAAACCTCGAGCTTCCGAAGAGTCGCGCCGGCCAGGGTCCGGGGACGAACGTCTGACCGCGGCATGCACCTCGCGGACCCGTAGAAAATTCCGCTGCGTTGTCATATTTCCGCTGATACCTGGCGTTCCTAAGAAACGCGCGTAAGAACGCAGGGAACAGTGTGGGAGTACAAGCCCAGAAAAGCAAGCTGATTGATTAATGGTCATTTGACACAAAACCAATTAGGAAAGCATTTGGGCGGAGAGTCGCGTTGCGAAATTGAAGTTAGCGATCAAGAAGAAAAAAGCCCCAGACTTTCGACAATCGCGACCTAGCATACTCCACGTTGTGAAGAGAAAAATAAAGCACAGTTTCAAACGGATTAGCATTCTCATTATTGAATACACAGACTAACAAACTTCCTTCCTTGGATATCCCGAGTTCGAGTCGTGATCGACATTTCGAGTCAAGTGTGAATATCTCGAATGGGATCGTGTGTCCCCATGCAGGCCATATGCTACCTAGGAGATAGTGATGCTTTTCGTGATACACATAACATCTCTAAGTTAAATAAACATAGGCACACGGCGATATCAAGAAAGCTTCAGTCGTTCTTCAATTTGTACCATTCTGTTATACGAGGTGCAGACGTTTCGAACAGCCTGCTCTACAGAAAATGATATTCTTGACGATTTTTAATTTTATCAAGCCCTCCAGCATGTATAAAAAACGAAAAAAATTACTACAAAATAAAATAGTTCGCGTGAAAGTAAGATTAGTGGAAAGGCTTCCAATGTTTCAAGCTATCAATCGATAGATAGTGAAAGAGTTATAAACAGTGATGAAAAATCTAAGGACAGCAGCGTCATTATGCCAGTGATAAATTCCGGAATATGATAAATTATGTATGACAGTGATGAAGAGGAAAATCTCAGACCTGAATCGAGTGTTGAATGGAATTGGAAGGAAATTGATAACAGACCAACAATTTGGGAATATTCCGAGTCTCGTGGTGTAAAAGACTATGTCTTAAGCCAGTTAGGTATGTATGATAAATTATTAGATTTATTTTTTATTGTGTTCGACGAAAATTTGCGAGACATTGTAGTTACGCAAACAAATCTTTACGCGCAAGAAATAATGAACAATGAGAGAAGAAGTAAAGTGGGTGATAGTTGGTTTCCAATTACCAAGGATAAAACGATGGCCTATTATGCGCTGTGTATTTTGATGACGCAAATCAAAAAACCAAATATACAAATGCATTAGTCTAAGCTGAAAGTAATAGAAATACCTATATTTGATAAAGTAATGTCGCTCAAAAGATTTACCCAAATGTCACGATATTTGCATTTCTTGAATAATGTAAAGGAATACAGCAACGACCGCCTTCACAAATAAAGACCAATCATTAATTACTGGAACGACAAAAATAAGATTTACACACTGGATAAAAATATAAGTATTGCTGAGTTATTAATGCGATACAAAGTCCGCTTAATGTATAAACAATTTAACCCATTCAAACGAGCCAGGTTTGTATTAAAAATATATAAATTATGTGAAGTAAATACTAGATTCTGCAGCAAGTTTAAAATATATACTGGCCAAGATACAATTGACCTAAATGATAGGGCATCAGAAAATATTGTGATGGAATTGTCAGAATCGGTATTAAATAAGGGATACACATTGTGCATCGACAATTGGTATTCCTCGCCCGCTCTTTTTGTAAGATTGCATAAACAAAAAACAAATCAGGAGAACATCTATACAGAACGTGCAATGAGTTGTTAGCTTTAAGATGGAAAGACAAACGTGATGTCTGTATGTTGACAACGAAACACGCATCTGTGGAATTGACCGAACCGAGGGACAAACGAGATTGGACGAAATAGAAACCCGACTGAGTGATTGAATGTAACAAAGGAATGGGTGGAATTGACCTCAATGATCAATGTTGGCATGTTTCCCCCTTATGAAGAAATACCTCAGGGGCTATAAAAAACTTGTTTTTACATGTTTGACGTGGCCCTATTTAATACATACATTATGTAAAACATAAAACACTTACAAGATCCAGGAAGACAATCGTATGTGAATTAAAGAATACATATAGCCGAAGCAATTTAAAAATATGTACCGCTGCCTGACTCCACGCAACACGTGTGCAATCCGCAGAAAATCAAACAGCGATACGTTTACAGGCACAATATTGGGCTCATTTCGCGTAACATATTGATGAAACTCTTAGTAAGCAACACCCAACTAGAATGTGTAAAGTGTGTTACAAACACTGTTGAGATAAAGCTCAATGCTTTTACAATGTATGCAGTGAGAGAGTATGCTGTTACAATGTATGTTGTATGGTGGTGTGCGTCACCGCGAGGTGACGATCAACGGTTAAGATGACGATCTGTAGCCGAGGCGTCGATTCAGACGCGAAACGTTTTTTAGTTCGACACAAGGATCGGTACAGGCAGGACATACCTGGAGCAGCTTAATTAATCATCTTGTTTCGTTTAATAAAGTTCCTTTTAATTTCCTTTTAATTAATTAAAATTCATATTAAAGAAATGGGGAAAGCGAAAAATGTTTTAGGATTACAAATCAAGCAAGAAGGAGGGAAAGTTAGGATATTTGAGGAATTATATTGAAAAACTGCTACAAATGTATGAAATGATGTAATATAGAAGTATCACCTATGGATACTAATGTAAAATTGGAAAATAACGAAACCAGTCAAATGTGTAATGCTAATGAATATCAAGAATTAATGTACATTACCGTACATGCAAGACCAGATATTTCTTATACGGTGAGTAGTTTATCACAATTGAATAATAACCCAAAAATTTTACATATTTGTAAGAATATTAAGATATCTGACGGGGACCATTGATTATACCCTGACATTTGGAAAACAAGACGAAGTACAAAGAGACCAAAGCCGAAAGATCTGGTACAATGGAGAAGCAAGAAGCAATTAACAGTGGCATTATCATTGACGAAGAGCGAAATAGAATCTATGCTAGAAGAAGTAAAGGAAGTGATATGGTTTAAAAATATATTGCATGAGATAGGATTTGGAAATGGTATAAAAAGAATAGTAAAGTGTAATAATTTAAATGCGGTTAAATTAACGAATGAAGGGAATTTTAAAACTAAATTTAAATTGTTAAATAGAAGATCTTGTTATATTAGAGGAGCTGTTTTGAGAGAGAATTTAGAAATATTGCATGTGCAAAAAAGTATGACTGTGGATTATTTAACAGAACCTTTGAGTGGAATGAGTTTAATGAAGAATGTCAAAAAGATATTAGGGATTGACTATAAAAATAAAGGGGGTGAATGTGTGTGCATGTAATGCATGAAAATTAATAGTTGTTTTTATTGAAAAAGATGAAGTACATTATGTATAAAACTTATTGCTTTTTTAGAAACTGTAAATATGTATATGCAATAAAAACAAGGTGGGTGAATGTGTGGATATGTGTGGTGAGAATGAGAAAGAAATATAATGAATGAAACAGAAAGAAAGTGAATTGGTTGTGCGAGATAAAAAGTGAGTGTGCAGAATGTGAGCGTCCATCCGGGTTCAAAGAAACGTCTGTCTGTCAATTACTCTATCAACGTTTTAAATACATAGTTATTTATATATAATTCCATCCTATGCCTTAACAACGTCAAATCTTGGTTGCATTGTAACATCGATGAAGACTTTAAAGCAACAAACAAAAACGTAATTGCCACTTGTTCAATTGATAATCTGAAGATTAATGATAATTTCTAATTCTAATGGCGAGGCAGCTAGAATAGAACCAAACTCTCATTTAGGGTCAAAGATGTACAATAATGTGCTGAGGTGACAGATTAACAGCAATAATTGAATAAATACATGATTGAACAATTCTATGCATTCTCAAGCCTACAACGCGACGAGCTTTACAAAATATATATGTGAAATATAGTGAAATACACAATTCTGAGTTTGGAAAATGATTATCGCGGTAATAATCCGTGTCGCCTCAAAGGGTTCGGTAAAATGGACGAGACCATCCGATGCATTCAGAGAGCTATTTAATTTTTTTTCTTAAAAAGCATAGAGTATCCTTTAGAGAAAGCGCTGGGAACGCGATGGGAAAACGTCTAGCGAAAAGGTTCTTGGTCTTACGAAGCCAGCCATCAGATATATTAGTAAATTGGAAATAGCTGGACCCATCACGAAGCAAGAATTCTCATTGCCGGGATGGTATCAGTCCGGACGAGTCTAGGTGACATGTGTTTCGGAAGACCTATCGTAAGCATGCTCGCACTGGGCTTAGGTAGAAATTCGAAAAATATTCTTCATACAACGTCTAGGTGATTTAACTAATTTATTCAACAGAAATCCGTTTTACAAGTCAATTCGTCAAGGGTCGGCGAAAACTGTTTATAATTTCGGTTCGCCTCTGTCTCCTTAAACAAACATTGGAATAGTAATATACAAACTTCTCATTGATCACATTTCACAGTAGACCGGGTGTAACGCATTCTACAGTTCGGCCAATCCTGACAAAAGTGACCGTCCTTGGTCTCCAAAGATTCTCAATTTTGTTTCTAAAAATTACACCTTAAAAAAAAAAACGAATTCTCATTTCAGATGAAAATAATAATAACAATAATAATAAAAACAATGATAATAATAATAATAATAATAATAATAATAACAACACGCATACAAGCACACAAACATAATTTATTTACTGTGCGGTACCGTTTCAGTTTTCCGTCACTGACCTAACCCAATGTTTCATTGGGTCAAGACCAACAATTCCCGTATAAGGCATGCAAGAAACTTGAAAACTTTCTACATCTGTTACAATATATCTGTCTCTGTCCAATATTTTTTTAATTACATACGGGCCTATAAATTTAGACAACAATTTTTTATTTACACCTAATGTGGTATCTGTGTTGCGAATGACTACATAATCACCTACTTGATAAATATTTGGTTTTTTGTGTCTTTTATTATACGCGCGTTCATTCTCCTGTTGACTTTTTGAAAAATTTTCTGAGCCGCTTCCTGACGTTTAATCGATAAGTTTCTCTCATTATTGTTTGTTATACTTAAAGCTTCTCCGATGGGCACTTTGCGGTTGTCCGACAGTGTTGTTAATGGCATATTCAACCGAATCCACAATTCGATCCCATTTGTTTGGTGATACCGTAAGTTTTGCTAACATAGGTGCTATTCCTCTATTAAATCGCTCGACCTGAACATTTGCATGCGGTGTACCTATTGCTATTAATATTTGCTCTATTTGATTGTTCGCTAAAAACTCTGTAAATAAATTGGATGTAAAAGATAAGCTTCGGTCACTAATTAACCGCTTTGAATTTACTATACGCTCTAAAGTACTCCGTTAAATTTCGAATCACTTCGTCAAATTTTGTTATTTTACAAGGATACAGTCTAATGAATTTAGTAAACCTACCCACTACTGCCAATATATATTTAAAACCTTTTCCGGTTTTCTCTAAGGGACCATAATGGTCCACGTGAATTGTTTGAAATGGTAGGTTTCCTTTAGGTAAGTTATACAAAAATTCCTCCTGTTTACCGCTAATTGGCGAAAATTCAATGCATTTCAAACAGTTGCTAATATATTGTTTAATTTTATGACGCATTTGGGGAAACCAGTATACTTGCATTATGTCATCGATAACTTTGTCAACACCTACATGCACCAAATCATCATGATTTAATCTAATATTATTTTCTAAACACGCGGGTACATAAAATAACAATTTATTATTATCCATCTTTCTATAAACTAAACCATCTCTCAATTCATCCTCGAATGTTTCCAACTTATTTATCAATTCACGAATCGTACGATCTTGATGTTGTTTAATTAACAGCGTTTCTTCTAAAGTATTAGATTCCAATGCAAATATCGCATTATATCGACTCAGTGCATCAACATGTTCCATTTTACTTCCACTGCGATGTTCAATGGTATAATCATAATTTTGTAAAAACATTGCCCAACGGGATATTCTTGGATTAACGTTTTGCTTACTAAGGGTCAATCTAAAACTGTCGCAGTCTGTAATAATTTTAAACGGAATACCTGATAAATAAATATGAAATCTTTTAATCGCATAAATCACTGCCAAACATTCAAGTTCAAAACTGTGATACTTCCCCTCTTGAGGAATCGTCCTTTTACTAAAATAGAATACTGGTTTAAAAACTTTATCTGACTGTTTTTGCAACAAAATTGCCTCAAATCCACTGCTACTTGCATCACAGTGAAATTCCGTTCTTAATTTTGGAGAATAAATTGCCAAAACAGGATCACTTATTAAGCGTTGCTTCAACGTAACAAACGCTTGGTTTTCTTCTGACACAAAATGGAAAACAGCATTTTTTCGTAGCAAGTCATAAAGAGGTCTCGCGATAAGCAAGAAATTTCTTATAAATCGACGAAAATAACTCACTAAACCTATAAAGCGTTTTATTTGCTTCCTATTTCTTTGCACCGGATAATTAACGACAGATTCTACATGCTCTTTTGCCGGAGCGATACCGTTGTCAGTAAAACTGTAAATAAAAGTCAGTTAAACTGTAAATAAAATTGTCTAGCTAATTGAAATATTTCCTGCAAAATGTCTAAGTGTTCGTCAATCGTTTGTGTAGCCACTAAAAAATCGTCCAAATAAAGTAAAAGTTTATTTTGCCTAAGTAAATCATTAATAATTTCACTTAAATATCTTTGAAAAATACGAGGCGCGTTGGTTAATTCAAACGAATTTTAACATACTCATAATAACCTAGTGGTGTTATAAAAACCGTCTATTTAATAGACGATTCCGCTACTTTAACATGGTGAAATCCATTTTTTAAATCAAATTTCGTGAAGTAGTTATTGTCTCTCAACTGATCCATACAATCATCTATTAGCGGAACTGGAAAATTGTCTCGAACTGTGTGTTTATTTATTTCCCGATAGTCGACGCACAGGCGAATTTCCCCATTCCGTTTCCTAACCAAAACAATTGGACTAGCATAAGGAGAATTGCTCGGTCTAATAATACCCTCCTTTAACAAATTATCAAGGATTATCCGTAATTTTTCTTCATCCGTGAACGATAAACGACGCGGCCGAAAACTAATAGGCTATTCGGATTTTAAAGAAATAACAGCTTCAACAAAACACGGGTGTTGCTCATTGCCGTCAGACTATTGTTAAAATAAATTTCTTTTAACTTTTTAACTACAACAATATCTAATTTAGGATCTACGTTCAATCGATGGCTCACAGAAGTTGGATTTTTGACATATTCAATTTGAAAAATCTGCTCAGTAAATACTTCCGTATCGAAATCTCGATGTCTAATTTCCTTGGCTTTAATCTCCGAAAAATTTCCCAATGATATTTCAATTACCGGAGACCGAATGAAATCTCTTCCTAACAAAGCTAAATATGACATCGCCGTATCCGGAATCACGAAAAATGTAATCGGTACACGCGCTTCGCTAACCCAGACTTCCGTCGTAAACGTTCCTACAATATCAACAGGAGAATAATTCACACCGTAAAAATAAATTATTTACCGGTCGCTCGAAATTAAAATAACTCGGCAAACAACTTCTTCGAATCAAACTAATGGGTGAGCCTGAATCTAAAATCGCAACTATACTACGTTGCATGAAGCTCCATTGTCGTCTTGAACTGTACAGGTAATCGGTACAACAAACGGAGCCTCCAGACGATGAAGCTAAACCAAGTGCGTTGATATCCCTGGTGATGCCGTCGAAGTTGAGGTTGATGCAGCTACTTGAAACACATGAAACAAGAATCCCATTCTCGCTTCGGCTTCGTGTAGTTTTTCTTCCATTGTCCCGTCTCGTTGCAATTGAAACACCTTGCAACCTTTCCATGTGCGAAGTCCTTTGTTGCAATTAACTTTTCCGGCGACGCCAATCGCTGGAGATCCCTAAACTCCCGACGGCCCCTCAAAGACACCTTTCGAAATGCGTCTAGAAGATCGTTCGTCGTTTCCAATCGTTGCATACGCGCCTGATCCCTGAGTTGTGGCTCCTGTACTCCTTCGATTAACAAATCTACCAGTTCTTCTGGGTCAATTGAAATTTTTTTCGCCAATGTAATTTTATCATGAAAATAATCCGTAAACGACTCATTCCCCTGCCAGACGCGTTTTTCAAGCTCTCTTCTTGCGGCTAATTTATCCACCCGATGATCGAACATTTTCCGTATCTCTTCTAACAAAGCCGACGCGGACAATTCCAGTAAACTAGGTTTCGAATGAAACCATCTCAAAGCCTTGTTACGAAGGCGCAACATAATAATCGTCAATGTCGCACAATCATCCAAATTATACATAGTTCTAAGTCATTCGACCTGCTGTCTCCAAATTTGGAATGTGTTTTCCGCACCCGAAAATTCACACAACAAATCAGCAATAGTTCCAACATTGGTTGTGGATCTGGCCGTAACATTACTCTCCGTGGACCTTGAAGTCAAATTTCTCTCTCTTCGCTCTAAATACAATTCACGCTGTAAAAGATCACGCTCACGACGAAGAATCTCTATTTCTTTGTTTTCTAAAGACATATCCGTAGGGCTCTGGACATCTTTAAAATCGACATTATCAGCACGTTTCCGAATAGTTTCACCAATGTTCGGGTCAACAGCAATTAATCGAGAAATTAATTCAGCCTTTGTGCCGAAAACAGCACATTCTCTGGATCTAAGAAGTTCTTTGAGTTCCACGATCGTTAAATTATATAAATTTCCTTTATTTTCTGCCATGACACAGACACGCACAAAATACCAAAATGAAAATCAATATTCTTCAAATTGTCTAAATACCAATAGCCGCGAATAAAAATTCTAAATTTCACGCTCTATCCCACTTCTGAAATTGTAGGTGATTTAACTAATTTATTCAACAGAAATCCGTTTTACAAGTCAATTCGTCAAAGGTTCGGCGAAATCTGTTTACAATTTCGGTTCGCCTTTGTCTCCTTAAACAAACATTGGAATAGTAATATACAAACTTCTCATTGATCGCATTTCACAGTGGACAGGGTGTAACGCATTCTACAAACGAAAGACACATGGTTTTCCGGAACCTGGAAGCCGTTACAGTGTTAATATATTTAAAAAAGGTAACCCGATTCAGAACCGTCTGAACATATGATGGTAAAGCGTCTACGGGATCATAGTATATGTATGCATCTTTTGCTTCACACCATCAACATTGTTGTACAGGTATACATATAAAATGTGCAATAACAAATCTTCCGAATTATCTACAGTGGGTGTAGAAAGCATTCGTACACCAATAAATTTGACACAAAAGTTCGTAAAACTGTTGTTTACTAATTATTTTTTTATAAGCAATGAGTATTAACATATTCTAGGATATTTATAGAATAGATGCAGTGCAGAAAAAAATGATTTACTTGCATAACTTACAAAATTATCAAGAGAAAACACAAAATCGACAGAAATACACAAGCAATAACTATTCGTACAGTTCTCAATTTGAACTGCTTACAGGAGAATTTATAATATAAACATATCATATCGAGGATCGTGGACCGTTGATCGTGGTCCTTCGTGGATCGTCACTATGTTTGTCAACATTGGTGATATCAGTAGCATTGAAAATTTCGTAGTATTGTCAGTTACAGTTTAGAAATGGGACGAAAGCGAGCGGAAACTACAATAGCAGAAAGAAAAATTATTGTTAATTTGCATAATCAATGTAAAAGTTTGGCAGAGATTTCACGCATTGTAAGTAGACCTCGATCTACGATACAAAGCATAATTGATAGGTACGGACTTCGAAAAACACTGAAAAATAACGCAAGAAATGGACGTCCAAGGAAATTTAATTATCATACTGGCCGAGTTATTATTCGAATGGTAAAGCAAAATCCAAAAATAAGTGCAATCAAAATAGTTGAACACCTTAAAAATAATTTAAATACGGATATATCTGTTAGTACTGTGCGCAGTTTTTTACGAAATCAAGGATATCATGGTCGGGTAGCCCGTAGAAAATATTTCGTAAGTGAAGCGAATAGAAAGAAAAGATTACTATTCGCAAATAATAATGTCACTACGCCAATGGAGTACTGGAATAGAGTGATTTTCACAGATGAAAGCAAATTCAACATTTTGGGATCAGATGGACACTGTACTGTTTGGAGAAAAAAAAATACAGAATTGAATCCAGAAAACTTACGGCCTACAGTGAAACACGGTGGAGGTTCCGTAACTGTTTGGGGCTGCATGAGTGCAGCTGGTGTTGGCACGTTGCAATTTATCGACGGAATAATGAACCACAGGGTTTATATTGACATTTTAAAGTGCAATCTTCTTTTCAGTGCAGAAAAAATGGGCATTAAAGATAATTTCGTTTTCATGCAAGATAATGATCTCAAGCACACTGCATACAATACCAGAATGTGGATACTAAATAATATCCCGGCGTATCTAAAAACTCCTCCGCAATCTCCCGACATCAACCCCATAGAACACTTGTGGGATTACCTGGACCGTTAGATCAGAAAACATGAAATTTCCTCAAAAGAAGACCTAAAAAATGCTCTCATAGAGGAGTGGAATAAAATTCCGCTACACGTAACATCGAATTTAGTTAATTCGATGCCAAAAAGGATTGCAGCAATTATAAACTCAAAAGTATATCCTACAAAGTATTAATTAATCCGTTTCTTTCATTTTTTAATGTTAAATTAATTTAAATTGCGTTTTTTTCGTCAATTTCTGGAAACTTAAGAACTGTACGAATAGTTATTGCTTGTGTATTTCTGTCGATTTTATGTTTTTTCCTGTTAATTTTGTAAGTTATGCAAGTAAATCATTTTTTTCTGCACTGCATCTATTCTGTAAATATCCTAGAAAATGTTAATACTCATTATTTATAAAAAAATAATTAGTAAACAACAGTTTTACGAACTTTTGTGTCAAATTTATTGGTGTACGAATACTTTCTACAACCACTGTAAATCTGCCCTGTTTGAGTCGGATAAAGGAGTTTCACTGTATTTGCTTCGGGCATGTCTGTATGTACAGCATGCTCAATGTTGACCACAACATTTGTCGTGACTGTTCGCACTTGTAGAATGCAAACGTAAATGTTGTAGTACGCAGACAGGCCAAAATGATAACAACCGCAAAATCTACGCTTCTCAATTGTACATGGACTACCGAATGATAAATATCGAACATGAAAGAGTGTAAATAAAATGTGTCATAACATTTTATCGTTTACATTTGTTAAAACAGACAATAGTTTAGTCAAAATTGGCCGTGGAGTGTAATGAAGTAGTTGTGAAAAATATACTTTATCAAAACTAAAAAATTAACAATATTTAGTGGTACAAATATCAAAAGTCACAAATTAAATTTTAAAGTTATGATGAATTTATTGGAAAATCCAGAAATTTATGAAAAGAAGAATCCTGAAAGTTCACAGACCCTATTCACTAACTAAAAACAACTAGCAATAGGAAGGTGATTGCGAGACAAAATTACACACATTGTTGTTTAATACTAATATCAAGCCTATTGAAGCTCGCCTCTTGAATCTAGCATTGCTTCAAACATTTTCAAAGTACAATCATACTGTTTTTACCTGCCGACGCCCGCCGCCGAGTCTAAGTCACCACCGGCCGGGAAAACCCGCGTTCCCATTACCCTTAACTTAAAGGACAAAATGAAGCACCACCATTGGCCAATACTTAGCCACTAAAAGTAGTGTATAAGCACCCAATGTGTGGCTCACGCTGACGCTTGTACATTTCAAATATGCAAAATAAACTTCTATCCAAAACATTAATTTGCGCTGGAGCGAGTACGTGCTCTGACAAGGCATCGTACTTGAGCGACCGCCTCCCCGAATCTCGGGACGGACGACTCAACAAAGCCTGCAGGTATTTTTTGGGGAAAACGACAAAAGGGACGAACAACCGCGATTTGTCAAGGGTCGAAGCCAATATATACGGTGGTCCACATTAATATTCGGACACCATGATACTCGAGAAGATTCTACTGTATATCTCCACTGTTAATGGACAAAAAATTCGTCGTTTTGTAATAATAAAAAAACACTTATTTCAAATGCTAGAAACATATTATTTATTTCATTTGTACACTTTTCGTGTTAATAAATGTTAAACAAAATAATGCTTAATTTTGACATCGTAAAAATATTCGGACATTCCATACGTTTCGCAGTTTGACCGCCCTGTTAAGCCAGGTACGGTGTTCGGTGGCAATCTTTGTAAACATAAATTCTAAGCACTATTTCGTAAAGTTAGTTTCATTTCGAACTTCGTTCGTATCGTATGTATTAGTTGTGAAAATGCCACGTAAAGGTAAAAATACATCGTTCGATGTACGTCAACTTGTTATTTATAATCGCGAGAAATCGGTACATTATTACAATTGAGTAAGAGTACTGTAGCGGATCTCATACGAATCTTGGGTATAGAGTCGAATCTATTCCTTAGTGTGGTCATCCCAAAACTATTTGACGTTCGTGACAAACGTAATATGATTAGAAAAGTGAAGAAAGATCGTAGTTTAAATGCCCCGAAATTGTCTCTAGAATTATATGAAAAAACCGGAAAGAAAGTTCATTCTGATACAGTCCGTCGAATGCTTCATGAAAGTGGATACTATGACAGAATTCTACGAAAAAAATCATATAGTAACGATGCGAATCGAAAGAAAAGATTACTGTTCGCCAAGGAATACCTTTCTAAAAAAAGAGGTATGGTGGAAAGATATCATTTTTGCAGATAAAAGCAAGAACAACATTTTTGGGTCCGATAGACACAAACTAATACGGCGTAAAATCAATGAACAGCTTCGTATTAAAAATCCCAGACCCACCCTGAAACATGGCGGTGGAAGTGTAATGGTTTGAGATTGTACCTTGGCTGTTGGAATGGACGAATTAATTTTCATTGATGGAATTCTGGATAAGAATAAATATTTACATATTTTGAAACAAAATTTAATAAAAAGTACCACTAATATGAACATTCACCACAGTTTCAAATTTTATCTAGATATAGATCCGAAACACAAATCACGTGTAGTTGAAGAATATTTATTGTGTAATTGTCCAAAAGTATTGTAACCTCCTCCACAGTCACCGACTCTAAATCCAATAAAAAATTTATGGAATTATCTACATCGTCGAATCAGAATATTACTGATGAAGGTCAAAATTACGATTGAGTGAAGAATGGTCACGTATTTCGCTGGAATATTTAAACAAAGTTGTTTCTAGTACGCCGAAACGATTGACAATTACAATTGTAATTGTGACAAAATCAATTACAAAATTACAATTCATGAAGTGTCTGAATATTTTTGCGATTTTGTTTAACACTGATTATCGCGAAAAGTGTACAAATTAAATACATAAAAACTATGGTTCTAGCATTTAAAGTAATTGTTTTTTATCATTATAAAACGACGAATTCTTTAAGTCCATTAACAATGGAGATATACAGCAAGAACTTTTCGAGTATCATGGTGTTCAAACATTAACACACACACACACACACGAGTAAATCGAGTTTGAAAATTCGTTAGATACGGATGCACTTAGATAGAGTTTACTTTATTCGCTCGATTTAGCCCGCATTTTCCATTGCCGCTTGTGTTTGTAAACAATGTAGAGACTCCTTAACCTGTGATAGCTTTGTCTGCTGTCATTTCGATCAAGTACTGGCTGTAGATCAGAACTCCTAGTATTTCTGATTCACCGTTATATTTCCTGTTTACCAATCCTGACATTTACTCGGCCAAGTTCTATGTATATGTATGTATAGAAATGTATACATGTGAATTAGTAAGCACAAAATTGTAGAAAAATTCGTATTTGAAGCTGCATAAAATCAATCGTCTGCAATTTATAAAAATGCTTATGCATATTTATAAAAAAAAAATAATGAAAAGTTATTTACGGACGACAAAAGATTCACATAACACATTAATATCATGTTATGAGACAGAACAAAATGGTAAGTGGCGGCGTACTGTGGTGTCAAAGCACGAAATCATGGTCAAATCTTTTGTGTATGGAGGTATTAAACGGTGGTATGTTCTTTTCGGTGTGTATAAAATGACACTGAGCACCTTTATTCGTGTAAGAAACTACATGGACTGGATTTTAGATGTACTTTATTACGTGAAATTATGATGGTTGTGATTTCGATGTTTAAGCCATTTCTATGTTTGTCAATTCTGTTCGAGCTTTCGGATGAGTGCATTCTTTCCGTTATTCGCGATTTTGTGTTTCGTCAAATTTTGCCTGAGTGTTGTTACATTCTGTCCGGAAGTCACTTCGGTTTTGTCTTGATCGATTAAGCGTAACTCGAGGTGGAGGAATGTAGCGTTTTTAATTAGATGTGGAAGCGACGGAAGGAGTTATGATTTATTTTTGGATTTATCATCGGTTGTCTATTTATCGTTTCGTTGAATGTGTCGCATGCGGTGCCTGTTTGTCGGGGTCCAAACTATCCGCGTACTGCGGTTGTAACATAGTCGGCTACTTCGGAGCCGATTTGAACGATCTATCGCATCCCTTTCAGATATGTTCAGGTATGCTAGCTAATTTGCCGTCGCGATGCTCAATATTATTACAAATAGTTGGAGGAATTTTGTCAGGATAGTATGCAAAGATAATAGACAATTTAAAACCGTTGAATGATTTTAAACAACGCATTCACAAAAAGTGTAAAGAAGGACTGTATTACCGAAAACCGGATACACCCTGTTATGCTGAAATGTGGTAAAGAGGTCCTTTTTTCATTAAAAATATGTTTCTCGAAAGGATATTTAGCAAATCGAAAAAAGAGTTTTATCACACTAACACAATGTCCCGCCTTACCAACAGAGCTTTTGTGAGGAAAAGAAATTGATTCCTGACACGATCGTTGGTTTGCATTAGATTTGACTTCGTTTTAGATATGATTATATTTAATCTATACTGCAATGGTAACATAGGACATTACATTAGAATGATAACATTTTTTTTTGAGTCGCCAGGAATCTTTTCGAGAAACACGTTTTTAATGCAAAATGAACCTAACCGCCTAACATTACCGTTCCCATTGGTTCGCTTCATCCTGGACTATCACAGCATTCGGACGTTATTTCGTGCTGCTCTAAATATCTCGCGACTTCGTTATCGTAGTAGAAGCGCGTTTCTCTCGCGACATCGTCGCTTATTCTGTTTGTTAAGTTGTACCGATATTTGTCTTTTATAGTGATAGCGTATAACGTTTGATTACATCAAAATTAAAACTGTTGTACCGATTTCTTGGTTAAGTTAAAAAACCATTCAATTCTCCTGTCCCGGCGCTCGGTTCTGGATGGAAGTCGCGTCAAACGCATTAAAATCAAGTCGAGACACCAAGGGTATACGGTAAGTGGTCTGGTGTAAGGGTCAGATTATAAAAATGACCATCGACAGAAATATGGTCCGGTCACCAACACCTGTTTCATTGCGACGACTTTCCGGAGTAGCGATTGTTACAGATAACTTTCGCCGTGCTTTCGAGGGACGTAGACTTTTCCATTCGTTGAGATCTTTTGTAAGTCTTCGAATAGTACGACAAAAACTCTTTCCTAGATCAGCAAAATGTATTCAACAATTAACGAGTACATATCAGTATCTCCGCGACAATTTCAAGGTTATTTCCTAAGATCGTTATCGTTGTTTCCGTATTGGTATATTTAGTTCGTTTTTGTTATATCGTTATTCCCTTGTGTTTGTAATTATTTTAAACAAATTTATCCTCTGATTATTACACGCGAAACTGTTCAACGATATTTATTCACCGACACGATATTTTAAATAAGTAAAAATAGTAGAGATGCGAGGTTGACTTTTCGATTAGGAGTTGTCAAATTATTTGTGTCACATTCTAAAAATCAGTTCTAGCGATACCGAGCTGAAGTTCTCCTTCTAATCAAATTTATATTATAGATTTCATTCGTCCGATAAAAGTTCTGATTGGCATTATTTCAATTAGAAAATATTAGAAACCGTAACGCCGCTGCGTCCACGTCGTGCACCGTACGTAATATTACTTTATTTTACCTCTCACGACACTCGGTCGGTAACATTTGTAAACTTGCTTTCCTAAATCTTGAAAAATTGAAACTCTCAATTATCGTCCAAAATCTTAATCTAGCGATTGAACGGTCTGACAAGATACGATCTTACCACTCGGACTGTATGGATTAAATTATGTTATTAGCATTTCGAGACCTGTGGACAATCGTAGCGACTTTCTGCTTTTGCATCTAGTTAGCTCGTGATACAACAGATCCTAACAAGAGATTTTTACAACTTAATGGCTCCTCAATTTCAACGAGTAAAAGTAGTAGAGGTTTTCGTCGGAAACAGAACGGCCGCAATATTTTACCGTTTAACCCCTTGATATGTAACAACTCGTCAGACTCGCGACGAAGATTTTGAACAAAGTGTAACAAATATAAAGGCTATGGCCGGGTTTGTAGGTGATTTTCGCCTCCGACGGTATTTTGATCGAGCTTGGAATATGTGATAGCCTACTCAAAAAGACCCCCGTATGCCAAGTTTCAGCCCCATATCTCATCTGTAAGGGTAGTTATTGAGAAAGATAAAAAAACGCTTTCTTGGCCTATTTTCCCTATTTATTAACTAACTAATTAATTAAAAATTCTAAAAAAATTCTGACACATTCCGGATACTATGCCACATGTTAGGTATTATTTACAGATTTTTCCGTTGCAAACTCTGGTTGTAAACAACGAAAAACTAAAAAAAACATTAAAAAATGCCGATATATATATATTTCATATAGTAATATTACGAGTAGCAGCACGAATTTAATTTAGCAATGAGATATACTTGTAAACATTATGCTCAATTTTTTTCAACTTCCTGCGGAGGGGGGTACGCGTGGTCAAAAATAATAAAAACCACTTTTTTCGGCGTTTTTTTTAAGTTATACTCACTTTTTCTGAATATAAAAAATATAGTATGTAATATTGAACGTTCCTGCGTTAAAAAAAATGTTCCAGATTTTTTAAATTGCGTACTGTAAAAAATTAAAATAATATTATATAAGATAAACAATATATTACAATGTTTCGATACTGATTTCAACAACACCGGTTGGCTCAGCTGCTATGGTCCCTGACTACAGAACCTTTGGACAAGGTTCGAATCCCAGTCGGGCAATTTCTTTTTTTTCGTTAATTACATGTTTTTTTGCTTACTAGCCATGTCATTGTTAATGAATCATTGTACAAACAATTTTTAACTATGTTTCAACTATTTTAACATTATTTAAAAAAAATAGTTTAACCTTTAAATAATTTAACGTTTTGTCAAACTTATTATTAAAAAACACGCAATCCTAAAAGATGACGTTACTGTAGAGAGAAGTTTGTTGTCAAGCTGACGATGTGAAAGCTGATATTTTTTCCCTAATATACCATGTATGGCCTCAACGACCTATCGAACTTTGGTAACCATACGCGAAGAATTAGATTCCTCAGTCACTTTAATGACCAAAGCATCGGCCCAATCACTTAAAGTGTACACTTGGGGAGAGATCGAATTTCTGCATCCAGAAAATCTATTGTAAAAAATGCTACGTACGATTATGCTATAGGCCGTAAATGACAAGAGACAGAAAGTATTCCAAAACTATTTTTTTAAAATAATGTTAAAATAGTTGAAACATAGATAAAAAAATGTTTTTACAATGATTCATTAACAATCACATGGCTAGTAAGCAAAAAAACATGTAATTAACGAAAAAAAAAAACTGCCCTGACTGGGATTCGAACCTTGTCCAAAGGTTCCACTGTCAGGGACCATAGCAGCTAAGCCAACCAGTGTTGTTGAAATCAGTTTCAAAATATCGGAATATATTATATATAATATAATTTTAATTTTTACAGTACGCAATTTAATAAATCTGGAACATTTTTTTTTAACGCAGGAACATTCAATATTACATACTATATTTTTTATATTCAGAAAAAATGAGTATAACTTTAAAAAAACGCCGAAAAAAGTGGTTTTTATTTTTTTTGACCACGCGTACCCCCCTCCGCAGGAAGTTGAAAAAAATTGAGCATAATGTTTACAAGTATATCTCATTGCTACATTAAATTCGTGCTGCTACTCGTAATATTACTATATGAAATCGGCATTTTTTAATGTTTTTTTTATGTTTTTCGTTGTTTACAACCAGAGTTTGCAACGGAAAAATCTGTAAATAATACCTAACATGTGGCATAGTATCCGGAATGTGACAGAATTTTTTTAGAATTTTTAATTTATTAGGTAGTTAATAAATAGGGAAAATAGGCCAAGAAAGCGTTTTTTTATTTTTCTCAATAACTACCCTTACAGATGAGATATGGGGCTGAAACTTGGCATACGGGGGTCTTTTTGGGTAGGCTATCACATATTCCAAGCTCGATCAAAATACCGTCGGGGGCGAAAATCACCTACAAACCCGGCCATAGCCTTTCATGCTTTCCTTTTATAATGAAATCAAGTTTTATTCTCTTCTAATCAGTACTTAAGCATTGAAACAAATGTGGCTGTATAAAAAATATAAATTTTCTTTTCTCTTCTGTAATATTGTTGCGACGGCAACATCGAAGGTTGTACGTGCCTAACCTGTCCTCGGTAATTTATAACGCATACATGAAAAGCAAGCAAGAAAGTACTAAATCAGCTCGAAAGGAGCCGACCATTCGACACGCGCCATACGCGGACAGTTTTACCCCGACGGATGGATACCACGTGCGACGCACTCGAACGAACGGAAACCAGACAACCCTGTGTTATGTTCGCGACGATGTTCCAATTTACGGGCCGATCGCGACGCGAAATATTTTGTCTTTACTTTTTGGGTCAAGCCACTTAAGGAATTTACCCGGGATCGGGACTCGGGTAGTGGAACGTGGACTGAAATAACTGTTAGAGCTGTTTATTGAAATCCAAGTTGTACAAAAGGTGTTGGCGGTTCGGAATTCGGAACTTGAGAGTGTTTAGGTTGAGTGGAGTGTTTAGACTGTCGGATGAGATGTGTGCTGTCAAAAAGGTAAATTCGGTATGGGCGTGATTGAAGTAACGAGACATGCGGATTCGTTGATTGCATATTTTTCGATGTAAGTGAGGGAAACGGTAAGAGTAATTGATTGGTTCATTAGTCCGCGTGGACTGGAAGAAATAACCGCCCCAAACTAACGGTCATTCTCAGGTATGCTTCACACCTGAGGATGGCGCACCCGGAAAATCCACGTGTCTCGAGAACTACCCGTAGCAGGCAATTACCTGGAAAGACGCCTCGACTCGGACAAAGCATGTAAAGAAGAATAGATTTTTGAAGGCGCGGAAAAGGCTCGACTTCTGGCCGACAGCCGTGAGTCGTAATGAAATAAAGACATTTAACGAACAAAGAGTAATGGCTTTACAGCGAAATTGCTAGCTACGGAGGAATCGTCGTTGTCTCGAATTTTGGGACTTGAAACATCTGCATACCAGATGGGTAATTTTTCTGTTATAAAAATACTGTATGGATTCAAGGCTTTTATGATGGTTCATCAAGGACTCGGTCAGATGCGAGCCTTTTTCTGGCCGCTCGGGTCGCCAGGTCTGGTACGCGCGTGACACCTGCAATAAATCATGATAATCCCTCATTGACCATTTTCCACTCTTTCAGGCACACGCCTTCGGACACACTCCTTCCATTATTCCTACAACCAATTAAAAAACGCTACATTCCTCCACCTCAAACTACCCTCAACCTATCACGACAAAACCAAGGTGACGACGGACAGAATGCAACAAGACTCGAGCAGACGCAAAGAATTTCTAAAATCGGAATCGCGAACAGACAAGAACTCGAAAACCAGAAATCGCGAGTAGACAAACGAACAAGTATTACAGAAAACGTGAACCAATAGAAACATAGAAGTTACAACACAGAAATTGCGAACATTCCGAAGTTAAAAATAAGGAAATTCCAACCATTATAATCGTGTAGTTGTTACGCGACCCAGGTGCTCAGCAGCATTCCTTGCACGCTGAGAAGAAGGTGTCATCGACGTGACACCTTCGTATACAAACATATTTGGTAATGAAAATGTTAGAATAACTGCAGCCAAGGAAAATGGTGTGGCAGGGGATTAAATCGCTTTGGCGAAAGCGTGTCATAAGAGATTGTGCAATAGAATCGATAAAAGACACGAAACGATTAACGAGGGCGTGTGCGTGCAGTGGTGGTACAGTTGTCGAGGAAGGAATAACAGGTGTGAAATTAAAAGATTTTAAAATAAAAACAAGAACAAAGCAGTACCAAATATACTTTGACAATCCATGTTGCTAGGAAGACAACGGAAATTAGGCTATAGATTCAAAATGTTTACATTTGGATTCATTCATCTTGACCCCGACGTCGAGCTTGAACGCGTGTATTCTTATGTACACATACGACATCTAGTAGGTCGCGTAAGAAAATACGCAAGAAATATTTTCGCTCGAAATTTGTTAAACCTTGCCTCTTGAATCTAACATAACTTAAACATCGTACGTGTTTTGTAACCGGTAGCGGATTTTGATGGACACGAAATGACCAACAGAGATTTTCAACCCACGGTGGCTTTACGGAAAGATACTACTTTAGTCTAGTGGACTGTATATTCGATTACTGAATATTTAAAGGACTGTCCCTTACTATTATGGTACAACTAGTGAGAATTCTAATCGAAACTCTCCTCGGTAAAGTTATAACTGATTTAGCTGTCGATCCGTCCTCGGTAGACGCGCTGTGTCTTCGGTGAACTCCAGAAGAATTATAAATCTTAAAACTGGATGCAAAAGACGCCTCCACGGTGCGCCCTCAACGCATTTTCTCCTGGCAGTGGGGCGATAACGTGCGTCAGGATGGATGACAGTCTGTTAATTCGAGGACCTTTTCGCAACTATGTCCCCAGGCTCGCTGTGAGTCGCGACTGGGTGACGACCAGGCCATGGTTCATGGCACGGGAGGCCTGTAGTTAGATATTCTTCGCTTAATGGTTCTTCTCGACCATGCCATGAATGCCTATACAGGAAACACGGTTTTCCCGAACAGTGCAACACCATTGGCCAACACTTGGTCACCCGAAATTGTAAATTTCGCAGACAATGTAACGAACCGTATCGGATCCAATCGGTCAGCTCACGCTGACGCTTGTAACGTTTCAACTGTCACACGCAGAATAAAACTTCTGTCAAAAATCAACCGTGGTCGGGTCTCACTTTTCAATTTAATGCTTTTTCTCATTAATTTGATACTCGCTAGAGCGAGTACGTGCTTTTTTAAGGTATCGTACTTTGCGAACGTTTCCCCCAACCACGGGACGGACGCCTCAACAAAATTGATATTATTTAATCTAGAAACACCATTCAATTGTCGAAAATACCGTATTGATGAAATTATTGCTTAACACTATTCCTACCAGGACCGGTCAAATGACCGTTTTTAAATTTTCAATTGGAATTTCCTACATTAAACGTAAGTGAATCGCCTTTAAACTTTACGACTTTTCCTCATATATATGTATGATACATTTTTCAATATTCACTTATTTTTTTATTGTTTATTTTCTGAGAAATATTTGTAGTCTGTCTTACCTACCACGACCGGTCATTTGACCGGTAGTACGATTTATACATTTTTGTAATAGTTTCTCTCTAAGACTCAATGCCAAAACTATAAAGTCGTTACAAACGAAAGGTAATGTAGTCGTGGCACGATTTTATCCGAGAAGTGCCTTCCAAAAAATGGTTTACGGCACTTCCAAGTGTTTGCAGTTCTCGCTCGACTATCGGGTTAGCGTTGTTTATTTGCTTGATTGATATCCGATACGGTCCAGATCCTCGAATGTTCTTACGCCATTTTATCTACTATGACATAAAATAAATAAACTTATAACTGAAGGAAATGTATAGAAGTCTTCTCACGAATTCAAATCAGTATAGTCTTGCGACACGAACAGAGTGCATCGAAACGTGAAAGTCACAAAGAGCATACTTGACAGTCTTTTATTATTATTTTGTAATATTTTATATCGTATTACGTGTTATAAGTGCAATTTTCAAAATAGTGAACAAGACTAATAATAGGTTGCAGTAAGTTTCACATTTTATCTTTTATTCATTTTTTTATCTATTTTGATTTACATTTTCATATTTTAATTTTTATTTTCTCCTTTGAATATTTACCCCAAAATGTCAAGACGTTTGAGGAGTGCGAATGTATTATTAGAGAGAATAAACGATATCGATGCAGAATGTTCTGAAGATGATCAGGAAATTCTGGATATGGAAAATGACAATACGGAAAATTATGATCCATTTGAAACCGACTCGGACACCGATGAGAACGAAGAGAATATTTCGAACGTACGTAGACGACGAAAGAGAAGGAGATTTTTAGTTAGTTCCGATAGTGAGAATGAGGAAGAGGCAAGCAAAATTGCGATGGACGGAACTGTTTGGCAGGAAGTAAAAATAGGGTTTAATCCTGGAAGAGCACCTGGTCATAATATTTTTAGGGAAACATCAGGCCCGACTGGGTACAGTAAACGTAATATTATGAAAGACGAAGTTAGGACGGTATTTTCTGTGATAATTGATAAGAATATAATCGAACTTATAAGAAAGTGCACAGAGGCAGAGGCATTTAGAGTGTTGGGATATAAATGGGAACTGTCTACTGCAAAGTTATATGCATTTTTTGCAATTATGTATGCACGCGGCGCATATGAGGCTAAGAATATAGATATAGCACTTCTATGGAATAAAAAGTGGGGCCCGCCTTTTTTCTCAAATACTATGAGTAGACATGACTTTACGGAGATTATGAGATTTATTCGATTTGACGACAGAAATCAACGAAGCCAACGGTTACAAACCGATAAATTCGCTATGATTTCCAAAGTTTGGTACAAGTTTATTGACAACAGTCAAAATTGTTATAAACCAGGACCATATATTACTATTGACGAACAATTGTTTCCAACGAAAGCAAGGTGTAGATTCACTCAATACATGCCCAATAAACCGGACAAATTTGGTATAAAATTTTGGTTAGCATCCGATGTACGTAGCAAATATATAATAAACGGCTTTCCATATTTGGGAAAAGATGAAAGTAGAGAACCCTCAGTTCGGCAGGAATAGTGTTAAACGGCGGAAACAGTATATAATTTTCAAGCTTTATTATGAACAGTTTTAATGATTTTCAAATTTTAATTATCATGATAAATCGCAAAGGATGAATAAATTAAATGATTTTACTTAACGGTGTCAAAGATGCGAGTTATTTTGAGTTATACAAAGTACTGCTGGCAATGATTCTTTGTATAATTATTATCAAATTCAACACAGATAATTCATGGCTTCGCGAAAGTACCTTGAAACAACAAAGAGACCTTATAAGATAATCAACACGGCATAGCCAAACTCAATTTGTGCGTTCGGCAATGTTAAGGAAATGAGAATCTCTGCATTCGTGGAAAACTCCACACCTCCGAAAAACAGCGTATACCGCTCTAGCTGTACGTGGCCCTTCTTTAGGGATACCTGCGTGTACTCGCAGGTATAAGCGTTTAGGTATAAATGTGCGTACTGCAACAGCGTAAAGTTAGTTGACCTGTTCTGCGCTGTTCCGTCCGTAACGTACGTCCGTCTAGTAGACGCCAATATTGTATTCCACCTTCTCTCTATCAAATATATATATAGTTATTTTTCACTCCTTTCTTACGCGAGACTTTTCATTTTAATACAAATACCTCAACAGGCAATATGTTAGAATTCATTTTAATAAATATTATTATGTGTTAAAGATGTAAACAAGATGTCATCTTAGCATATATAAACATTTTTAACTTATCAGATATAGAAAAAATAGTGCAAATAAAGATAATTAGGTATTTGTTACCTTCACGTCACCGAACATTTCGACGAGATCATGGGAACCGCTACCAAGAGCAAGGTGATACAATATGTCTTGATCCATGAGTTCGATGTTTGGATTTCGTAGTCGCACTGATCCATCTGTGTAACTGGAATTATACAATGTAAAATCAATTTAGCGAAAATAGAAAATCCTTTACTTTCTTTGCATTTGTACACTCTTCGTTAACAAACAGATTTTTATCGTTTTCTATTTAACCACGCTTATAAACGATGATTTACGACTGTGGCGTCGATCTGTCACCTTTGATTAGGGACTTGGAGTCGACAGGAATTACGAAGAATGGTTATAAAGACAAACTCCGGAGAATCAAACTCGTTTATTCAACTCGTAGCGAACGCTAGGACAGTCTCGGCTATGTCGTTACGTATCGCGGCTCGAACTCGGTCGAATTGGTAGTACAGTTGAATATCAGATTTGTTCTAAGTTGTCGGGATCGTGTTATGTATAAAGAAACCTCGGTATTTGGAAATGGAGAAGTAGGAGTTTCGAATATTTAATATAATTGGTTGTAGGAAGAAGGGTAGAAGTACAAAAATTCGGAGTGGGAATGAAGAAGATGGAGGGTGGAATAGGAGAAGGTCCGCCAGGTTCGAATAGCTGGCAACGGTGGAAAATTTCGTCGCCTAACGGAAAACAATGAACGGCGAAAATGTGCGAGTCAGCTGTGCGAATTTTGGGTTTTTCCGCGAGGTACAGCTGCTCCTTTGTGTTAGCTACGGCGGCCCGCGGCCGGGTAAAATTTACCTGAGCTGGCCATGCTGGTCTCGCTACACGCAGGTTTCAAGACGCAACAACGACTAAAGAAGATAATCAAGATTGTCTCTATTTACACACGAATCGTTTGAAACATGTAATATTTCGTTTTTATATAATTTCTAAAGCAAACAATTTCCAGTATTTTGCAGTGTGTTACACTGCACTTAAATAATTAACCCCTTGGCCTACAATTTATTTTACAATAACAGTGACCAGATTTTCTTTGCCCTCCGCAAAACGACAAAAAAGAAAGGCAAATTGGTAGTTACCGCGTGCCTAGGTATTCTCCAATGACCGTACACGATCAACAATTAAATAAAATGTTATTTCCGTTTAAAGAAAACTAAGGAAATACATGTTTAGAAGATTCAGATCGAAATCTTGATCACGAGTCTGACTCGTTGTTGTAGGCCAAGGGGTTAAGGAAAACAAGTATAATATAGTTTCTCGTGAAAAAACCGGCGAACAATTGTTTTCTTTTTTTAAACTACTATACGCCCAGCAAAAAATCGGAGAAAATGAAAATACTGCTTCTAACAGTGCCTTTTTCTAAATTAGTGAGAATAATGTAATTTTTAAATTTCAATATGAACGCTCTACTGTTTTTTTAAATATTCTGTGTTCTCATTTTTCACCACCACGTGTGATTTGACAGCTTAAATATGTTCTGTATTTTTACTTGTAATTCGATAAAAAAAATAGAAATAAAATTAGTTTCTGATTTTTTACCCTGTAATTATTTATAAATACATAAATACATTTTATTATTTGTGTCTATTTAAAAAAAAATATTTACAAATATTCATATAATAGTCAATAGCGTTAAATTTCCGTTAGTTTAAATGGAAAGTAGTGTAACGAACTTGAAGGCATACAGTCTTCTGACTGTAACGACGTAACAGTTTTTTTACTACTACGTTTGTGTGGGCGCCGGTTCAATATTTGTACTTGTTTATTAAACGAATAATTTATTCTCGTACCGAGAAGGCGTATAATAATTTACGAGTTTACCGTATTTTAATACTTTTTGATTTTTTGCTTTGTATGGTGGTTCTACGTTAATTTCTTACTTAAACGACGTCTCAAATATTTCACCAAGGTTACCAGACATATGAATGTTATTTTATAATTTTATTATACAATTATATAGTTTTTCTTAACGCGAAGATGATGTGTACACATTTAGCGACGTTGACTTTAATTCTGTTAGTATTTAACTAGTTTTCCATTGTTGCGATGTGATTTTGAAGGTTTAAGGTAAAAATTTGTAAAATGTCGTGGATGAAACTTATTATGGTGTGATTTGCAAAGTGTTCTGTTCTGTTGGGATATCCGTGGTGAAAATGGTATAAACTAAGAAGAGAATCATATCGGGTGATACCGCGATAAATACAAGGGATCTGGACGAAACCTTCGTTTATACCACGAGATCGATTCTAGTTCAGTTTTATCGTTCTGCGTGTCATAGTCCGCAGAGAAAATATAAAGGATACACCTTCCATATTAATAAATCAAGTTTGATAAAAAGTATAGTGAGGAGCGTATATTAAGGGAAGAATACACTTTACAAGATGAAAATTCTCGATTTTTTTTTGTTTGAAATTGATTCCAGTATGTGTCTAGAATACGTGTATAAAGTTACGGAGAAAAATTTTATATATTTTCGGAGACACAGCTAGCCGAACAGGTAAGCGTCAGGCAGGTATTCGTCCGCGCGGCTAAGGCAAAAGTTCTGCTGCCTTTAGTACCCCTTGCATGGGATTTCCCTCTCGTTATCTTTTATGGTGTCACCTAGTAAAGGTGACGAAGAAATGACTACATAGAGGACTACGTATTTTTTATGCACTTGTGTAGTCTACCTGGTAAATTCCAAAATAAGGAAATTTCGAAGGGAGCCTTATTTCGGAGCGGTTGTTTCCAAGCATCAGTTCAGTTTTAGCCTTCGATTCATAAGCATATTTTTATGTGCTTTAATGTATCCGAAAGCAAAGACGGGATAATCCAAACGTTCATCTAGGTCGATGAAAAAACATTTTCACGGCAATACATATACGAAAAAGGACGACGATAATTTGGAGCATTGTTTCTCCGCGAAGAAACTAGCCAGTGCGAATAGTGAAGATGTAGTTTGCAATCCATTGCATTGGTACAGAATTATAGAATTTTTTTCCGTTTTCGGGAGTCTTGCGGGCTGGCTTATTTGTAAGCAGTGCAAGGGAATATAAATTTTGAAGAATCCGGACATCGCGGATTTCGTTTTAAACTCCTAGTTGTGTGTTCTTGTGGTCGTCGTGAAATTCAATGAGGACCGATAATTAATATGGACTACGAAGTCAACCGACGAATAGTCTTCATCATGAGACTTCTTGGTGTTGGTCGAGCAGGTCTAAATATATTTAGTGGACTTATGGACTTCGGACAAGGTTTGTATGCAACTGCATACACGCAAATTGTGCAACACATACACGCAGCCGCGAGTTCGGTGTTTAAAATTTTATGTGAAAAGACCGTCGAAGAAGAAAAAGAAGAAAATATCAAAGAAGGAAGACCTCCAACAGAACTGAATGTATCTGGCGATGGATCGTGGAAGAAACGAGGGTTTACCTCTTTA
>CM052089.1:554490-586174 GCA_028453745.1 Agapostemon virescens
GTGTGTGTGTGTGTGTGTGTGTGTGTGTGTGTGTGTGTGTGTGTGTGTGTGGCGACGGGGAGACCTCGGGGTCACTTCCTAATTATTAAATCCTAAACATTATTTAAAAAAAATAGTTTAACCTTTAAATAATTTAACTTTTTGTCAAACTTATTATTAAAAAACACGCAATCCTAAAAGATGACGTTACTGTAGAGAGAAGTTTGTTGTCAAGCTGACGATGTGAAAGTTGATATTTTTCCCTAATATACCATGTATGGCCTCAACGACCTATCGAACTTTGGTAACCATACGCGAAGAATTAGATTCCTCGGTCACTTTAATGACCAAAGCCTCGGCCCAACCACTTAAAGTGTGCACTTGGGGAACGATCGAATTTCTGCGTCCAAAAAATCTATTGTAAAAAATGCTACGTACGATTATGCTATAGGCCGTAAATGACAAGAGACAGAAAGTATTCCAAAACTATTTTTTTTAAATAATGTTAAAATAGTTGAAACATAGATAAAAAATGTTTTTACAATGATTCATTAACAATCACATGGCTAGTAAGCAAAAAAACATGTAATTAACGAAAAAAAAGAAACTGCCCTGACTGGGATTCGAACCTTGTCCAAAGGTTCCACAGTCAGGGACCATAGCAGCTGAGCCAACCAGTGTTGTTGAAATCAGTTTCAAAATATTGGAATATATCGTATATAATATAATTTTTATTTTTACAGTACGCAATTTAAAAAATCTGGAACATTTTTTTTTAACGCAGGAACGTTCAATATTACATACTATATTTTTTATATTCAGAAAAAATGAGTATAACTTAAAAAAAACGCCGAAAGAAGTGGTTTTTATTTTTTTTTACCACGCGTACCCCCCCCCCCCCCCGCAGGAGTTTGAAAAAAATTGAGCATAATGTTTACAATTATATCTCATTGCTAAATTAAATTCGTGCTGCCCATCGTAATATTACTATATGAAATCGGCATTTTTTAATGTTTTTTTTAGTTTTTCGTTGGTTACAACCAGAGTTTGCAACGGAAAAATCTGTAAATAATACCTAACACGTGGCATAGTATCCGGAATGTGTCAGAATTTTTTTAGAATTTTTAATTTATTAGTTAGTTAATAAATAGGGAAAATAGGCCAAGAAAGCGTTTTTTTATTTTTCTCAATAACTACCCTTGCAGATGAGATATGGGGCTGAAACTTGGCATACGGGGGTCTTTTTGGGTAGACTATGACATATTCCAAGCTCGATCAAAATACCGTCGGGGGCGAAAATCACGTACAAACTCGGCCATAGCCTTTCACAGTGATAAAGATGCGAATAGAGCTATCCATGCGAAAGCTTGCGATAATCTCAATATAAAATGAAAGATTCAAAAAGAAGAAAACTAGAAATCTCTAATTAATGTGCCACAACACAAAGGGACAGTATAAGATATTACGCCGATAGACAATGACGATATTGAATTATTTAGGATTCCTCCTTTCACTGACTCGAACCATTACTCTATTCTTATACGTATATTCTTAAGTGTTACACTGTGTTATGCTAATTGTTAAAACGCGAAACAGTGATTTTTTATACAGATGTAAGGGTGTTTACAATGCGAGCAACAAGACACCGCTATTTTTTAGTGATATTTACAAGCGACGATTTCAGCCGACTTTTCATTTATTTTAAAGTCAAGATTATTCAGGTTTGGATATTAAGTTACGGTCTCTCCGTGAGAAACATTAAAGGTTTTATTGAAGGTTTCTGGCGCCTCGCTCGATGGCAATAAACGTGTAATAAACATCGAGCTGTGATACTGCTACAAACACTAGCGCGCGACCACCCTCAGGACGGTACCTGATACGTACACACATGTGTATGACTTCTAAATCAAACCAGAAAAAACCGCTCGCGAAAGGAAAAAACACCAAACTACAGTCGAGCGACCAGTGGATATGCGAGTTAACTACAGTCAGAATTAAAAGTGTCACGAACAGTGTGAATTATCGGCAACAATGATGAATCTTAACAGTGCTAATTCCCCGAAAGGGGGATACCAGCCGTGTGTGTGGGAATTTAAGAAGGAACAAAAATGCGCGAGCGAATCACCGAGCTGTCCCAAATCCAAAGTGATTCAAAAGACAAATTAAAGAAGAGTGACAGTGTAAAGTTGATAAAAAACCAAGAGCACAACGATGCAAATAGAGCTCAGATAACAAAAAAAATCAGTAACCGATATTTTAATTTAAATAATTCTGTGTCGGAAAAGAATTCTACGAACGATTCGCAAAACTAATTTAATAATAAATAATCGTGTTAAATAACATGCAGAATATGTGTGTTTAAGAATTGTTAAAGAGTGTCATTAACAGTAAATTGCATTTGCAATTGCAACAGCAGTAATCCATTGTATGGTTGGAAACGAAGAAAGAGGACAGAGAAATTCCTTGTCCTAAAAAACAGAAAAGGAAAATGCATAGCTCGCAATAGAACCATTTTCGGCGTAAGTCGTCGCCTGTGAGGGCTTTCAAACGACCCATGCGATCCATCCTTGAGACCCGGTCGCATGTGGAACGCACTCGAAACGAAGCGTATTCGACAAATAATGAATAGCGTTCGATACTCCGAAAACAGTTCTATTGGTAGCTATGTCTTTTCTTTTTCTGTTTTTTAGGATAACGAATTTCTCTGTCCTCTTTCAGTTCATGTTATAAGCTCGCTTGTAGGAAAACACGACCATCGCGCGAGTCTTCCACAGTTTCTTTCCATGAAAAGGACGTCGCGAGCGCGTTATTGCATTATAATATCTTTTTAAATGTTTTTGTGCGGTGTGAACAACGTATTAGAGAAAATGTGTGAAACGTGTGTTTTAGGCATTGTTTTCGGAGTGTCGAACATTATTCAGTATTTGTCGAATACGCTTCGTTTCGAGTGCGTGCCACATTTTTTCGACCTCTGGTTACCAAGATATCTAAAAATATATGGTTTTGACCCCCAACTTTGAGGGCTGTTTTCACCCCTTCAAAGTGGATGGTTGTCGATAAACAAAATACATGTCAAATATTTTTCAAAGAAATATAAGCTCCCAGAAGTTTCATCAAAATCGGATTTTCGCATCTGAATATGTTCTCTTGTTAGATAACATTGGAGCGACAACTCTGTTAAATCGCTAGATCTGATGTTTAAGAAACGATACTAGCAGTCTACTACGGATACTATTACGATCGGCTACCAATATGCTAGGAAATAGTCTTTAAGATGTGTCAATACTTTATCCGTGACCGTTGATTAGCAAGGGTAGAGCTGAACAAGCTTTGTAAATCCCTCGACAATTGAAAAAATATGCTTATGTCGATAACCGGCTTTCTCGAGTGGATCCAAATGGTCAATGTGCAAAACTTAAAACGGTAAATTACTGAAAACTTGATACACTTTAAACAATTACTACTATAGCGTGCTTTCTCGTGCAATTTTGGAATCCATTACACACGCATAATAGTGTCAATAATTTTATCGACACAAATGTGACCAAAGTCATCGTGACACGTACGTATTACATTATCTCACAATTTTTCTGGCACGTAAAACAGTAGCTTCTCTTCCAATTTCCGATAAACTAAGCATCACGTAATTCAAACTTGTTTATTTCTTCCGACTTGAAACGATTTCGTATTTTCCAAATATCTTTGTTTTTACCTTATTTCACAGATAAAGTTCGCTCAAACGATTACTTTCTAAAACTAATACCGGGTAACAACGGCTTAACGCGTCAACGTGCGACATCTTCGTTCCGGGACGACGCTCAATGCGATTATCGTACGATTGCAAATAGTGCGTCCAACGTGAAATGCGAAGAATAAAGATGTGCAATCTTTTTTTGGGTTTGCAGAGGGAATCCGTTACAGATACCTCGTCCTCTGTGGAGTCAGAGAACGAGGTCCTGTGGGGCTCTTCGGACGGCCGAAGGTCGGCCGGCATGCTCACTACACCATCTGTGCCCGTCCCTATGACTCTTGGGGCTGGGATCGCACCCGCACATCCAGATCAACGTGCCCCGCCAGAGATGTCGCAATCTGTGAGGATCTTAACCCCTTCCCGTACTTTAACGTGTCAGACTCGCGAACAAATAGTCGGATATTTTTGAAACTATAATCTATTACAATTTATAATAAATTCATAATATCGATAAAAGCAAAAGGATTATAGTTTACTTCCTCAACAGCAGTAACGCGTAAAACTGACTATATCACATGTATCACAGGTATTTACATTTCAGCTCGTATTGCACCTGTTTTTGAGCATCAGTCTTGTCTGTTTAGCGCACGTAGAAGGTTAGCGCGGGAAGGAGTTAAATGAAAGACTTGTTCAATAAATATGAAACCACTTGACGGCACAAAGAACATATTTTGCTTCCTCGGGACTCGTACGCTTACTAAGAGAAAATATAGGCATAAGTTTTAGCAAACTCGCTAGAACTTGCATTGCAATGCATGTTGGTCTCGAATTTTGGCGAGTACAGCGCAACAATCGGTTGTGTTCCGTCCGGGACGAGGAACAGCCTATTTATATTAGGTCAATCGGAAAGTTCTGTCCATCTAGTGTCGAGTAGCCGTAGCTCGAACTGTGGGTAACTATAACCTCTAAAGTAAAGCTAACTTTTTAGTTTGAACATCTGTTAATAAATCTCAGTACACAACAATTTACGCTTGCATCAATAACTTCGTTTTTTTCTACATTGAAGATGTCGGAATTTGAGCCGAATAAGCGTCATTTGCGCGAAGTGTTAGTCTTTTGTTTCAATTGGAAGAAAACGGCAGCTGAAGCTCATCGAATGATTGTAGACGTTTATGGCGACAATGCTGTTTCCGATAAAACATGTAGAGAGTGGTTTCGACGTTTTAAAAATGGTGATTTTTCTTTGGAGGACAAAGAGCGTTCTGGACGGCCACGAGTATTCGAAGACGAAGAATTGCAGACATTGGTGGATGAAGATCCATGTGAAACGCAAAAACAAATTGCAGAAGCGTTAAATTGTGCTCAATCTGTCATTTCCGACCGTTTAAAAGCCTTAGGGAAGGTCTACAAGGAAGGAAAGTGGGTCCCATATGAACTCAAGCCAAGAGACATTGAAAGGCGGAAAACCATCTGCGAAATTTTGCTTGCTAGGCAACAAAGAAAGGGGTTTCTCCATTGTCTCATCACTGGGGATGAAAAATGGATTTATTTTGACAATCCTAAACGTCGAAAAACCATTTGTGATCCTGGCCAACCCTCAACATCGACGCCAAAGCGGAATATCCACGGAAACAAGGCTTTACTCTGCATTTAGTGGGATCAGGAAGGTGTGGTATACTATGAACTGCTAAAAACTGGTCAAACAGTCTACCGACAACAAATTATCCGTTTGAATCGAGCATTGTACGAAAAACGACCACAATATGAAACAGAGACAGCGTAAGGTGATTTTGCTGCATGACAATGCTCGGCCTCACGTCTTAAAAATTGTCAAGGAAACGATAGAAGCACTTCGCTGGGAAGTGCTACCACATGCGGCTTATTCACCAGACTGTGCTCCATCTGACTACCACTTGTTTCGGTCGATGGCACACGCACTTGCTGAAGAACGATTTAATTCGTACGAAGATCTCGAAAAATGGATCTCCGCCTGGATAACCTCCAAAGATGAATCATTCTTTCGACGCGGAATTCGCTTGCTGCCCGAAAGATGGGAAAAAGTCATCGCTAACGATAGACAATATTTTGATTAACGTACTTTTTCATTTTCTTTCATGAATAAAGCTATACTTTTTGTAAAAAAACGGACGGAACTTTCCGATTTACCTAATATAAGATTTGTTCGCAATGTCTTCGACTGTTTAATTAGAGAAACATTACAATGCCCACTGTGGCATGTTTAAGTGGCACTTAAAATGGCCGTAATGCTGTGCAATCCGTATCGGGCACAAAGAGAACCCTTCGATGCGGCCGTCGACCGTCTCCATTGACGCGCACGGCAATTAGGCCATAAAATCATCCGTGCCATTGTGCGCGGATTTTGGAATGCGCTAATCCGAAATACCGTCCTTTCTTTCAAATTTTTAATTAATATCAGCTACATGAAGAAGAGGCTTTCTCCTCCACCGTGGAAGAACGTTCGAGAAGAATCCTTCCGCTTCAGGTGAAAATTAACGAATGAGGTACTATGTGCATCGTATGGGCCATACCCTCAATTTTGATACACGGACAACACGAAGGGAAGAGAAAATGGACTTCGGAAAAAGCCGTCAGAATCATTTTGACTGCCGAGTCAAATACATCGAATCGTTTCAACTGTCAAGCCGTAAGGATCTTTCAACTATCGTTCGAGTTGATCAAGCCTGGAATCGTTTGACCATCGTTCGGGTCACAAGACAAATCTATTCGACTAACGTTCGAGTCGAATTTAGATTCTCATGAAGTACACTATCGTTTCGGAGTGTATAGTACGTTCTGCTACAGATCCATGTACTCTGTAATACGGTCCACCGAAAAACTTTAAAACAACCGTCCAATATTAATTTGGCCGACAACATTGGTGAAGATTGAAGAAAAATTGCGAATCGCTCGTCGCTTTACTCCGTTTTGCGTCTTCCAAACGCAATCGCAATATTGGAAATTTACAACTTCATTCGAATAGGTGACCGCACGGAACGGGACGTTACAGGTTGACACGCAAGACAATCCTTTAAGGCCCTAAAAGGCCTCCATTCCATAAATGTTACATTCTTTCTTTTTTTCTTTCTCAAAAAAGGTCACGGATAAACGAACCTTTGGAAATAACTGGCCAATCTGGCAAAACGATGGACATTTTTCGTACCTCTCGGTATCAAGCAATTTATAACCGCAATAATTTTCTCTTTACTAGGCCGAGTGCTCTCTTGATTTATCACGTAACCTAAGTAAGTGAAATCTTTTACAAAAACGAACATTTATCTAACCGGAAAATAACGATTAGAATGTCATCTGGATATAGATGAATTTGCCCTATCGAATTTGTTGCGGTCTGTGATGGATTTTTCAATCCGTCAGACTTTGGCTGTTTGCACGTAGTATGCCGACTAATTTTAATGGTTAACTAACTTCTCGAAGGACCACCTGCCCTGTTTAGGAAGGACTATATATAACAATGTTCACGAGGTTAGAAGTACTGACTGAGGCTATCGTGATGTACAAGTACGATGTATAACACGAAACGTGACTAGATCGCGTCTATCTAAGTATCTATGTATCTAAGTGTGTTTTTTCTATGTAACTCCTCGAGACAGCCTCGAATTCGCCCTGATAAAGGCTTGTCCTTATTCTTTCCGTTGATCATCCCTTCTCTCAGAAGAAGTCGATGGACCAACGAAAATCTATGAATATTTGCTGGGCCCTACGATTCGCTGGGGGGCTGTACAAATGAAAACAATCGGGGGTAGATAGTGGGGATACTGGAGGCATTTCCACGGGTGACCAAATTTGCCGAACCAGGAAGTGCACCCACATCTGCAAGCAATTTAGGTCAGGTAGTGGAACCACCCGATCGTGTCAAAAGCATAGTTAACACGTTGAATGCCACGCGAATTTTGCATGCTTCGAACAAGTTTCATTTGTTTCATTTATAGAAATGATCAGCGTTATTGAACAAAATTGTTAGTTACTAAAAACTAAAGTTTTCTCCTCGTACTATAATCTGGTTAATTTTGGCAGTACTGCATTAATGTTCAATACTGTTAATTTATTGATGACCCCGGTGACCCCCGTGGCATTCAACGTGTTAAAATGGTCACTTGTACAGCCTTCGACGTTTAATTGCCTAAAGGTTGCTCGAGTCGAAAAAGGTGAAGTCCCTGTATCTTGGGTCGGCCGACAATGGTTGCCAGATGTGGCGGTGACAGGCCCACACCGTAGCCTTAAGAATCTAAAATCAAAGAATCAAGGTCCAGGGTAACAATAGCGACCTCCTGTCATAAAGTTCGCCCAGCGCTATCCTTCCAGAATTAATTAAAAACAGATGTTGTGTATACTTTCCCCGGTTGAACTGCACACGTGGGGACCGAACTCAAGAGCAGGTAACGAATTAATGAATGTTTCAAACGTCACGGAAACACTTCAGGGCCCATGCGTTTTGGGAATAGTTTTTCTTTCTCTGTCTTTAAAACGCATGGGTTCTTCCTATGCACCGGTATTTTGAGTTTCTTTAAGGCGAGCACGATGGCGAGAACTGCTTCGAACATCGCCTCCTGCACATGTTTTTTTCCTGGTACAATTATTTTACCCGACGTCCGACAGTTTTCTTATGCTATTTGTTATCTGTTAGTTCTTCTTTTTGTAAATGTTAAAGTTATTAAAGTCTAGTACAAGTTATTCTGGACTCGTTCACTTTCGGAGAACTTTAGAGAAGACTTTAGAGAAGTGACGAAAGATATAAATTTTATAAATGATTCGACGACCTTCGCATCATGAAATCTGTTTTTCAAATCGAGGCAGCTAAAATACGATTAAATCAACGGTGTTGTAAAATTATCGCGGAACGTTATCTTATTCGATACACGGTAATCCACGCATAGACGTATCTCTTTACTCTTTTTTGGGACAAAAACGATCGGACTCGCATAAAACGAATTGCTCCAATGGATCATTTCTTCTGCCAAAAATTGGCCTAAAATTGTTTGCAGCCTTCCGTTGTCGGAATATAATAATCTCACGGTTCGAAGCTAATACAGCAATCTCTATGTTATTAGGGATCTCGTTACAATCGCTGTCGCCGAGATAAGTATGTTTGAATTAAGGTTTGACGTTTTTCGATATGTCCGGATCAACGGAGGGATCAATATTTATATCACGAATAACACTTATTGGATGTTGTTGTTGTTGTTGTTGTTGTTCTTCTTCTTCTTCTTCTTCTTATTATTATTATTATTATTATTACTACTGTGGCGTGATTCGGCGCGACAAACTGGCGCCGAGTCCCGCCATATGTTTAGGTTAAGTTTCGAGTGCGTCCGAGCGAATGGGTCCGATTGCATCCTGCGTGTCTGCTTCGTGAAAATGTTTGGAATGGCTGGCCGAATGTTTAGAGTGGATGCTCGGATATCGAGAAGGGTGCGTGCGTTTAGTTTTAGTTTAGAGTGAAAGGATCGTGGGAAGATGAGAGAAAGAATGTCGCGAGGATGGCTATGCGAGCGGATGAAATAGAGGGTGAGTGGAGAATAGTCAGTCAGTCTTCATCGAAAACACATCGAGAACGGTCCTGCGGGTTACGCTGGGACTGTATGTTCTCGGTCAATAAAGCTAGTGTTTTTTAAGACGTCTTGCGGTTATTTTATTCCTCCACCACTTCCACACTACTACTATTATTATTATAAAGCAGCAATATTATTATTGCAAGAAATGTGTAATATTTCATTAAAATTACAAATTTGTTGACCTCCAAAACTACTTCGCGTGACAGTTACTATTTATTGTCTGCGGTAGATTTGTAAAATCTTTCAGACCTTGTACGCATTTGCACGACGTGTACTAACTAAGTAACCAATGCTCAGAGGACCGGGTTTAGTAAATTGTATTAAAACCACTTCTACAAGGAAACTTCAACAATAACGTAACAAACTAAGTATAACCAATTGTGTAACGATCAGAATGAGCGCACAATATCTAAAATGCCATAATAGCAATGTATACTAAGAATTCAATGTCTATGATGCCATAGGAGCAATGGTAACTAAGAGTCTAGACTGCGTACAGAATGAGACTTGTCTAAGATTGGAACGGAATGCCCTACGAGCAGTATCAAGTATGTAATGAGAGTGTAATGTGTTAAAACGCACGCGGAACGGAATTGAGCGCCAAGGGTAACAAGTTAGCCTTGATAAAGACTATGCTTCCTTCTCTCTATGACGTGGGTGGATTAACGAAAAACCTATGTAGATAAAACGAGCTCTACGATTCGCTGGGGGGCTGTACAAGCCAAAACGATCGGAAAGAGATAGCAGGGATGTTCGCAACATTTCCAGGAGTAACCACATTTTCCAACCCAAGGAAATGCACCCACATCTGTTCGTAATTTTAC
This sequence comes from Agapostemon virescens, assembly GCA_028453745.1. NCBI lineage: Eukaryota > Metazoa > Arthropoda > Insecta > Hymenoptera > Halictidae > Agapostemon > Agapostemon virescens. The sequence goes on from CM052089.1 coordinate 564,576, forward strand.
CTTAAGTGTGGAAAAACTCAAAAACCTTGAAATGCGAAGTCCAAAACACCACTTGTACAGCTTCCGACGTTTTATGTACAAGCCCTAGGGTTGTCTTCGTCACAGAAATCGCAGCCCCTGTGACCTGGGTCTGCCGGCAATGGTTGCTAGCTGTGGCGGTAATACACCGTAGCATTTCGCTTAATCGAGGAGCATGTGCCTAGAGTCACAATAGCGAAATCGTGCTATAAAACGTCGTCCAGCGTTGGTCGCTACAGTTATGACAAGAAAATGGAAGTCGTTACCGACTCCGGGGATAAGTCATCCCAGATAGCAAAGCGGCCAGCTCCAACTGGCAAGGGCTCTCGTCACCGACGTACCGAAACATTTCGGTTGAAAAAGAATGATGAGACCGATAATGTAATAACCGCAGGTATCTTTGCTCGTCTGAAGATTTCAGATCCCACGGCAGTCACGGCTTTGGAGATTCAAAGGGAACACCACCCCACTGTTGCTCCTGTATCCTTCGCGAGGCAGAAAGCCTTGGTAGATAGAACGTGGGATGTGATGGAGACGGTTGGTTCTAGGCCGTTTCAGAACGTCTACACCCCAGAGAATAGACAGATATTCGCGAAAGGGATGTTGATTTTGTCAGAGGCGAAGGTTGCATCATCGGATGGATGCCGGATATATCCGGCACCCGTACACACAGGTCTCTATATATTCGATCACCGTATCGAAAGGGTTAAGTGATTCTTTTCGCGTTCCAAACCGGTGCATACTCGCTTTCGAGCGCAGATGGACGTCTGGAATACCGTCGATAGCATATTTCACCGATTCAAATTTAAAGATCGGTATCTTATTTCTCAACGTCACCTTATCATGCAAGTAGTTCGCGACGGTTTCGTTGACCTTCTTTCTTCGAAGTTTTTCCTCTATTGCAATCAGCTGACACGTTGGTTGTACATGCTGTGTATTCTCACTATCAATTCCGTGAAACTTAGTTGCAAATAGGTCATACTCGACTAGAACCATGCCTGCTCCTTTCCTTTCACGGTCATACTCAAAAAGATTTTCATTGAATCTTCGTCTTCTAGTTTATACTTCGTGCGGTTAAATTCCATTTGCTATTTTCACGTTTCAAATGAGTCGGTTTCGTCTTTGAAATCAGGCAGCAATTCACTGATTTTTATAATCCGGGAAGACGGTCGGGTATCATTGACCGGTTGTGATGGGCCGACACGCGTATCATCTAATCTACCCACACGTCCGACACTCGATGAAATACAAAGAAGATAAAGTTCCTGTTGTACAATTTCGGGAACGTGTACGGGCACACTCGAGAACGTTTCAAGCTACCGCCTCGAGACACTGCCCGCATTGATTCTACTCTCGCGAACCGATCCCGATGAAGGAGCCTGAAACGAACATTCGCGCTACACACTGAAACCGCACTTTCCCAAAATTTTCAACGCGGAAATACAGGGTGGTCCACGTAATTGTTTCAAGTCATAACTCCGTTATTATTGCATTTACGAAAAAATGTCAAAGGAAAAAGATAAATGGCTCGAAGAGCACTACATCTGTAGGCTTTTAAATTTTTTTTAGATGCAGCAGTGCACGTGCAATTAACAATTGCATCATTTCTTTAAATAGAAATGCACATTTTTTTTACACAGATCGATTCTTCTGTTTATTCTGCGTAAAAATGATTAGGGTACCATGGCAAAAAAATTAATAGATCTCGAGATATTTTCAAAAAATGTCTTTATTGAAGAAGATGCTCAAACGCTTCTGCATTACATTCTAAGCATTTCTGATAACATTTTTTTATTGTTTGCATAACTATATTTAAATTATCTGCAGTTACTGCTGAACGTTCCAGTATGATTCTTTCTCTCAGATTCTCTACAGAATCTATGGGATTTCAATAAATTCTATCTTTCGAGTAACCCCACAGAAAAAAGTCAAGGGGACTTAAATCAGGTGAACGGGCTGGCCAACGTATTGATGTATTTGTTGCGATAACGTTATTGCAAAACTTATTTTTTAGAAACCGCATGGCCACTTGTGAGTTGTGTGCCGGTGCACCATCTTGTTGAAAGTATTTACAATTTAGCCTGTCTCGAAGAGGAATGTCGCCGAGAAAAGATGTCAATTCAAATTTCAAAAAGTGCCAATATTTTTCTCCGTTTAGGGCACCATCGATGAAGTATGGACTAATAATATTGGTATTTAAAATCCCACACTATACATTAATAGTGTACCTTATTTGGTGATGTATGTTTCTCCCAAGGAATGGATTTCTTCTTGCCCAAGTATATTCATCATGACGATTAAAAATACCATTGTTTGTGAACGTACATTCATCCGTCCACAAAATCTGCCGCGGGAAATCTTCGTTCATCTGAATTTGGTTTAAAACAAATTGACAAAATTGCATACGTCTTATTGAATCTCCAGCATGTAAGGCATGTCCAACACTAAATCGATACGGATGAAGTTTCTCTGATTTTAAAATTCGTTTCACACTACCGAGGCTTACATTGCATTCTCTCGATATTTCTCGTGTAGATGCTTGTGGTTCCCACTGTAAATAAGCGAGTATGTTCACTCTGTTGTTTTCATTTCCTACTACTGGTTTTGGAACTTCTCTTTTGGGTTTGGTAAATGCACCATAGTATTGCAAACTGTTATTCAATTTGAAAAACAATTGTCGCGATGGTTGTCGACGGTTTGGATATTTTTCCTGGTACAGTCTTGCGGCGACATTCGTATTTTTGTCACACAACACAAAAGTGTCGCACATATCTTGTTTCTCACTGTTAGTAAAATACATTTTCTTGTATTTGGTGAAATACAGTTACACTTTTTCAAATTCTTAGTTTTCGTACTCGAGTTACGATACGTGAATTGCTACTGAACGATGAAATGCTTACTCGTACAAATCAGTTTCTGTTATGATAACAATGTCGAAAGGGTGTTTACCTTTACAACATAGTCATGAAGTGTTTGAGTATTTTCTTCAGTAAAGATATTTTTTAAAAATATCTCGAGATCTAATAATTTTTTTTGTCATGGTACCCTAATCATTTTTTACGTAGAATGAACAGAAGAATCGATCTGTGTAAAAAAATATGCATCTCTATTTAAAGAAATGATGCAATTGTTAATTGCATATGCACTGCTGCAACTAAAAAAAATTTGAAGGTCCATAGATGAAGTGCTCTTCGAACCATTTATCTTTCTCCTGTGGCATTTTTTCGTAAATGCAATAATAACAGAGTTATGACTTGAAACAATTGCGTGGACAGCCCTGTATATTTCAAATACAAATTATGATAACCGATCACAATACGATACGGCAACTAACAACATTGTTTTTGCATAAAGCACAATCGATAATCTTTTCACACAAAGTCCCAGTTCCACATATTCCTGGCAGCAATTATTCAATGCCTCCGCTCACAATTATGCGGAACGCCTCGTCACAAGATGTCCGGTCGATGAACAATTTTCTATCTCGACGATGGTAAGCTGCATAAATTAATGTAATCGATCGAAGTGACGACACAAGACCACAATTTTTATACCGAACTAGAGCTACGAAATAGGGTCAATGACTAAATCGTACGCTCGAGTTCCCTCGAATCCCATTGGTGATTAATACTGTAGGATTAAAGAATAAAAAGAACGGTTTATTCTAGAGTGTCGATACAATCGATCTGTCTTCGGACATGTCTCGCCGTCAACTGTGGTCCGCCTTGTTTCAAGACAAACGAATAACGATTCGGCTACGCAAATTCGGACGCGCGTACGAAAAGACGACGACTTTACGCTTCTTGTCAAAGCCAAGATCAGATTATTGGGAACGTTCTAGCAAACGAATTCTCCCTATAGAAAAGTTTAATTTTTATTTTTTTAAATAATTCCTCCACATTCTACATTTCATTGTGGAAATGCTTAAACAAAGGAAATTGAATACAAAAACTTTAATACAAAAAATTTAAAATAAATGTTTTTGCTCCATATTAAATCGATAAAATGTCGCGGAAGTGTATAAATCAGCCGAACTGTTTTATTATATTTATGACGAAATTATTTTAAAATGAAAACAAGGAATACAATTCCAGCATTAATCTTTCATCAAGATATTTCAACAATCGAAAAGCCTTACAATGGAAAAGACTTCTGTGCGATGCTTGTTGAATACTGTTCGACACTTATTATTGAAAACCGGGATACCAGGAACAAGCGTCAAGCAAAGCGGAAACATTTCTAAATTTGTTTACATCAGAAATAGGTAAGTTTTTGTATTCAATTTTCTTTATTAAGTATTTCCACAATGAAATGTGAATATAACTCGTATTTTTATAATTTTTTATAATGATTGGCACCCAAAAAGACAAACAAAAATATATGTAATTAAGCATAGTAAGCAAAGACATACTTGAGTAGTTACCAACGTCGACTACGCATAGAGACGATCCTGGCGAGTCGAGAAAAGGCTGCAATGGTCGTCTGGCGCGAACGCGTCGCACACAAGCTGTTAATGAATATTTTCTGATCCTTCTCGTATATTAAGGGAAGCAAATACTTTTCGTGAATGGTTTCTTTACCAGAAATGTCTGTAGAATGCATTCCTGTATAGTAAATTCCTGCTAGATAAAGGATTTTTGACATAAATACAAAAGTAGAGCGTATAAAGTACCCGCGTCGGCACATTTTCAAACTTTAACAACCATTTACAACTATTAGGGAGTACATAAAAATATAATTGGCTATATGGATGTGTAGAGGAGAGTCCCCTCTATCTCCTGACTGAAAGTTGAACTTTCTCGCGTGTTTAGTTTTTGCGTACCACGTCATTGTTTATCAAAATCATGCATTTTTACAAAAATCAAAATTTTTCGAAAACGTTGGGTGATGGAGCAATTCTACTTGCGGATTTGGTTTTAGGATGACAGAGTGTATAAGAATCACTCAACAGGTATTGCAAAATTTTTTTGGTGTTGGGCGGTGTAATTAATTTGTGGATTGATTTTCTTCATTTGGGTTTAATCACCCAGTAAATACTTTAAGTTGCTAAAAAGAAAGACGAATCGTCCCTTCACGATATAAATATATTGATTTATTAGACATGACTCTATTACTGTTCCGACATACACGGTGCAGTTCAAACGTATATTTTGTTATCTTTCTCATTTATAATAGCGTTAATAATAAAAATTTTTTTACTAAACGATCTTTGGATTGATTAATTCAAAGTATATATCAAACCTTAATTATCGGGATTTCATGTAAAAAAGACCAAAGTAACGATGCATTGCGTTCCGTCAAGCGTCGAAACCGATGACGAGCGGGTCGGTCGAATAACCGGAGGTATATTGTTTTGTGGTTACCAGATGTATTATCAGACGTGAAAAGTCGAAAATGTCTCATGACAGGTAGTCGTTGGACCCTTCTGCAAGATATCGATCCCACCCTTAAAGAGGGAATTGCTTTTTTTAGGCAAAATATGTCGCTACTTTAACGGTTTTTTTTTAAACAAAACTATAACATTAATTAATTTGATACTTGTGTGACGGCTGAATCTCCTGCACTCATCAAGGACAAACGACTCGCTGGATAGACAAGCTACAACAGTATGATTTTGAAATTAAACATCGAGAAGGGAAGTTGCATGTCAATGCAGACAGTCTGTCAAGAAGACCCTGTGAAATTTCACAATGTAAATATTGCCATCGCCTTAAGGAGAAAGAGTCACGTCAAGAAATGTGCGAAAAGGAAGAGCATGCGTTCAGGACGATCTGTGAAAACGATGATTCGGAGGAATGGAGGAAAGCACAAAGGAACGATAGAGAAATAAACTTAATTTTGCAGAAAATAATGGAACGAAATGAGCTAAACTGGAAATTTTCCATAGATGAATCACCATAGATGAATTTAGCTGCGGCCGGGACGTCCGCCTTTTTCGAGAGGGGGAGCAGTATTACGATGGGAGCTTTCAGTTGCTGAGATCGAAATGAAACAATCTTCATGGAATATCAAGTCGATTGCTGTTGATTGTGGAGATCGAGAGAAGTTGGCCATCGTATCGATATTGTGGTATCCCGCCAACGGCGTTGATTATAATAAGAAGAAAGACGACAGAATCTCTCGAGCCGTTGGAGCGAGAACACGCACTGTTATTACTCTTTGAGATATTATTTGTAAATAAAGAATTGCTTAAGAGTTGTGATACGTGTTCTCCGGCGAGGCGAAGCCGAAGTCTTCGCAACATCAGGAATGAGGTTGTTCGGGGTAAAGTAAAGCAACTGAATTATCTCGGGGAGGATGAGACAAATAAGGAGGCCTTTGTCAAGGCGATAAAAAACCTAATAAAAGATGCCAACAAGGAGTCTATTACCCAGGACTCATATGTAATATTCCGATTGGCGACGTTTTTGGCCCTACTAACATTCCGATCCTGTTGTAAAGACGAACTACAGATGACCCGGGCCTTTCAAAAGAAGCTGGTCAAGAACCATCTTCACAATTTAGCGGGATGGCCCATCCAGAATTCATACAGTGCACCCTGCGACCAGTATGTGAGCGCTTGCGTCATCGGTCTGAATAAGACCCATAGACACACTGGGTGTATGATGACCAAACTTTTAGTCGCATGGGACGACCTAACTTCATCGGGGGAGGCTCGAGATCTCGTTGCCCTTCTCCAGGCGTCATTTATGACTCATACTGCAGGCAATGGACTGGGTCTAATAGGCTTTATGTTCGCTGCGTCAATGGTCCTGAAATGTACATTCCGAAAACTGATGGAGGCGACCCTTATCGTCCAGACCCGTGACTCTTGGGAGCTCCTGCTGATCTTCGCTCAAAAGTACCTGCAAAAGGACCACGTCAATCGGACCTACTTCTGGTCAAGGATCATCAATGATGGGTACTTCACCGAATATGCCGCAAAATCTCACCCCCATCTTACGGGGGTCTTCGCACAAAATGTTCGTTCGTTTCGCGTTACGACGCTGATAGGATGTCGGCGTCGCCGAAGGTTTTAAATCTTCGGCTCAATTTAGTGAAAACGCGTTCCGAGCGATTCCTTACTATCCTTTTGGATAATAGGGATGTTACTTTGTGATTAAATAAAGTTTGAATAAGGTTTGAGAAAATCTGATGCCACGACTATCAACTGCCTCTTCACTAGACGAATTGTACGTTAATGTAAAATGCCACGCGGACACCGAGCCAACGCCGGCAAAAACAAAAGACGCGCGAGACCCCACGACGCCACCATAGGACACGGCTCCTCGGAGAACCGCATCCACACGCGCTCTGTCGATAGTGGGGCCCGTGGTATAACGCTGAACACAAGTACCACTTTAAAATTGGTAGAACGTATGCCAAATCGATTAAATGAAGTGATAAGGTATCAAGGTGGACCGAAGAAATACTAAAAAATTAGTAAAAACTATTAAAACTACTATAATATTCGCATTTTTGAAAAAATGTACGTTGGTATGAATACTGTTGTGGAATATTATTACATACTATGTAGAGTAAAATCAATATATGGTTGTTATTAGTTAATCAATTTTCTATAATTTGGTATAAATAAACTTTATATATGCGTTCACTTATAATAAAAACTTTATTGCAAAATATTGCATGCACCACTTGATCTCAACAAATTTCTCTTAAAAACAATGAGGGTGTGGTCGCGAATCGTAATCTTTCTTACCTTCGTTTAGGAACTTGGATTCGGCCGGGATTTACGGAAAATGATTGTAAAGGTCAAACTCCGGAAACACAAGTCGTTTATTCAACAGTAGCGAACGCTAAGATAGACTCGGTTATGTCGTCACGTATCGCGGCTCGAACTCGGTCGAATTGGTAGTACAGTAGAATATCAGATGTGGTTTTGGATATGTGCTCGTCGAATATTGAATGTGTTCTCGTCGAATAACGGATGTGTTCTAATTGAGAGGAGCAAACTCTCGTCTCTTCCAGAATCGATCAACGAGCGCGTATTTTGTTTTTCGCGCTGCCGGTGTCTCCGAAGAAACGTGTGCGCGTGTCTATACGTGTGAGCACGTAGCGGTCGAGGCGTCGAAGACGCGAGTGAGTTGTTTTCCGTTGACCTATGAGGTGAAAGTAATGAATAAATTTAATCAATATTTTTTTATAGTTCTCAACTATGCAAATCTTGGGCTTTTCCGAGCGGTCTCGCTGTACGCAGGTTTTAAGACGCAACAGAGTGTACGAATACTTATTATAGGTACTACAGAAACATTAGACTGACTAGCTGGGCCAAAGACTCATGGTGCAATCTTATTATAAATGATTAAAGTAATATAAGTGAACTCGATATCAACTCTAGATTTAGATTTAGAAATAAACTAAGTACTCATATAAGTTCACCTCGCATTCTCGCTGTAAATATCCTCATACCATATCATCATCAACATCTTACTTGTAAGATCCTCAAATCACCCCCACATCCCTTGTAAATACGCGTCACACGCCCCACCTATTTCACCTCGTACTATATAAGAAAAACAAGTTCCTAGTTTAATATAGGCTTTTTTCATTGATATAGGGTATTAAGATTGTATACGCGGTGATACAAACTAACCTTGTTCGAAGGGGGGAATACGAACCTCACCTGAGAAAAAAAAACTTATAAGACTGTAAAACCATATGTGCCGCAAGTAAACATACTTATTCATTCATTCGTCTAAGGCAGGGTCCGCTAAATAGCCTTACCGACGAATCCTCTATCGGACCCAGGACCCTCTTTCTTTCTTTCCTTTTCTCCACTTCATATCCAGCCGCTGCCAAACATCAGTATATGTTTTTATTATACTTTCACTGTATCATATGAATCTCTTCAGTTCAGTTTACTTAAAAATACAGTTTGAACTGCCCACGAACTGGGACGCTCCGTAAAATTACCTTATTAACCCCTTCCCGTGCCATTTAGCTCGACGAATCTCGGGCCCAAGCGGTAGACGTCAACGCGCGCTAAACAGACAAGACTGATGCTCGAGACCAGTCGCAATACAAGCCGAAATGTAAATACCTGTGATATAGTCAGTTTTACACGTTACTGTTGTTGAGGAAGTAAACTCTAATCCTTTTACTTTTATAGATATTATGAATTTATTATAAATTGTAATAGATAATAGTTTAAAAAATATCCGACTACCTGTATGCGATATACCTGGCTCGTGATGTTCATGTTTGGGCCAAAATCTTCATAACGAGTCTGACTCGTTAAAGTACGGGAAGGGGTTAACCTCTTAAGCACGGCTGAATTTTACGCTGGACTGTTTCTCTGTACAGTAGAGCATATTGGAATAAAGTTTTTCATAACTGAATTATAATTTTTCTTAAACATGTGATGCATATACTTTCACTTTAACAATTAACCCCTTGACATACAAATAAAATGTGCATCGACACGACCGTAGAATACCATTTAATTTGGTTCAACTGTGGACACTCATGTGCAAGCTTAGAAACAGAACGTTTTATTTTCAAATTTACATTGCTATATAACATTCAATAAAGTATAATGTACAATAATTAAGTAATACTATAAAATAATAATTTAGTAGTTCTGCAAAGTATGATATATCTCAAAACATTTTGGAATATGTAGTGGAATTAGACATGTTTTACACTGCCATGTTGTTTCACTTCTTATATTATGTTTGATGCACACATGGCATCTCTTTGCAGGATGTTGCTTTTTATTTGTCGCAGGTATATGTTCCGGAAAATGTGCCCAATTTTTTGCTTGTAACCGAGTTGGGCATTCGCTTTGCGATGGTCTGCCGCGTGTCGGATAATTCGGAAGGGACAAATTACAGAGCATATCTTCTGCAATATTCAATCGGAAATTCACAATCGATTGCTTTTGTGAAGTAGGCAACTTCGAATATAAGACATAAGCATTATAAATAGCTATATCAAACATATAAAAGAAAATTTTTTTATATCCTTTTAGACACTTTTGCATCAGAGGGAAACATGCAAGACATTGGTCTTGCCTGTCGACACCTCTCATTCCACGATTGTATTCCACAACACAGGTCGGTTTCAATACAGTTTCTTCTTCGCCTTCCTTCTTTCTTCTTATTTTCCCCGTATCGACCATTTCTGCTTTTGAGTGTTTCGTGCTTATTATATACACATCCTTCTTGTCATACCAGCGTAAGGACAAAATACCTCTACAAGATAGTGTTTTTACTTCTCCTTTTTTTAGCTTATACGATGCCAGCTTCTTTGGCATATTTTTTCGATTTTTTCTCACCGTTCCAACAACATTTGTATTTTCTTCATGCAAAATTTTAAATAAATTAGGAGAAGAAAGACAATTATCTAAGAACAAGGTATATCCTTTCCCTAAAATGGGTTCGGCTAGTTGCATAACTACAATTTCCGATACAGGTTCATCGCTTCCTTGAATTTTGTCTTGTCTTGTGTAAATTTTAAATTGATAACAATACCCAGAATTAGATTCACAGAGTTTATAAAATTTAATTCCAAATCTTGCTCGTTTGGATGCTACGAATTGTACGTAATTTAGCTGCTCTCTGAATTTCATTAGGGATTCGTCTATAACGATATTTTCTTCCGGAATGTATAACTGTTGGAATCTGGTATTCAAGTAATTCACCACGGATCGAACCTTTCGTATTCTGTCTTCTTTAGAAACCGTCTCATTATCCACAAAATGAAGATAGTGCGTCATAGCCAAAAAACGTTTACGAGGCATAATTTGCGAAAATATGGGCGTTTCTAATATTTTTCGTTTCGACCAATACATGTCTATTTTAGATTTTTTTATCTGCGACATTATAATGCATAACGCAAAATATGCTCTAACTTCATCATTTGTTAGTGGATACCACTCCTCGTTCATTTTCGTAGTCTGTTCCATTTTCATTTGTGCTGCATATCTATTCGTTTCTCTAACTATCATTTCGAAAAAATCATCACATAAAACTTCTTTGAAAACACACAGAGGAGTTGCATTTATACCCAATTTTCGTAGAACTAAACAATTGATACCGGAAGTTTCAGTAAATTTTTTTATATTGACAATATTTTCTTCTTCCTTCCAATTCCATTCATCCTCTGAATCAGAATCATCACTGTTTGAAATAGGTCTTGCACGTTTCCGCACATTTCGTCGAACAGAGTTAGCTTCACTTGAATTTGAAGCATCACTTGAATACACAACAGTACAAACACTTTGATGGCCATTTTCAATCTGATTATCATCACTAGAATAGCCTAATAGATTTTCATCGTCACTTTCATATAATACATTCAACTCAGACATGTTGGGAGGACTATTTTCAATTTTTACTGAAATCAGATATGTACTATGACGTTCGGCATGAAACGCACGACTGAAACACTTAAAGAATCTAATAATATACTGCGTAACGTTCGCCGAAGACAGTTCTTGACGCCTCGGAGACGTCAAAGTCTACAATGGTATATGAAACGAATGACGTCTCCCAGACGTCATTCTATGCCAAGAGGTTAATGATGCAATTGAATATGCTTAAACCGCGATAGTGTAGGATGTGAGAAGCGTGCCTGTGTGGCGCGAGCGAGCGAGCGAACGAGAGAGAAAGAAAGGTGGTGGTATGATTGAGATGTGATATGGCTAAGGCGCGGTGTGACTGTGAAACATTGTATAAAAGAAGCATCGTGCGGTAAACGGTCAATCGTTCTGCGTTGCGTGACTGAAACGTGGTGTGTTAGATCCGCGGCACGTTTGAAGCCACCGGAGCGATTGAGAATGTGTAGTGTGGTGTGTGCGTGTGTGTGTGTGTGTGTGATTTAGGATATAAGGAGATCCCGCGGAGGTCCCGTTCTCATTCGGTCCTCATTTGGCTTTCACTCGTCTTATCCGATTCGTTCCTGTGTGGCTATCCTGTGTGGTGTACTCGTTGCGTTCTGCCTGAGCACGATCCTGTGTGGATCCGTTAATAGTACAATTGTGTAGTGTGTTGCGTGACATTGTCTGTCTCCCCAACGCGATGAGCTAAAATACATATAGGTTTTTAAAAAATCGCACAATAGTGACAAACCGTGAGATAAGATGCCACACGCGAAAGCCACTATAGTAGCGCAACGTGACTAAGAGGTTGACGGTTGATATAATATCTGCCTTCCAGTTCACTTCAAATGAAAAATTCTAACAAGGTTTTGTTCTTTACACTTATAATTATCGTGTGATCTACAATTATAAAAAATAAATTATTTCTCGAGAAACGTTAACTGTTTAAATCCAAATGTTCGATTTCCCTAAAAAAATTGTCGAATTTTAATAATTAAAACATGAAGTATACGACCTATCGTCTTGCCTATAGCTTAAACAATAAAAGAATTCTTTATGAATATACAGTTAAAATTATAAGTCGATCGGTGCAATAGTTTTTTTTTAATCATGTGAATCAGCTACGAGCAAGTTGTTTCGAGAAAAACGCTCGACTGCTCGATAATTTGCCGTTAAAGATATATGTATACCCGTGCTTCAAACATCTATAACTATGAAAATTTTACGAATTTTAACTTTAAATTTTGCAGACATTCCTATACAATTAAATTACAAGATCATCTAAAAAGATTGATTTTTGGACAAAAAAAGAAATTGCCCCTTAAAAACGTAACTGTTCTACCATCACTACTCAGAATGATAAATCGAAATAAGGAAAGACATCTGATTTTTGCGAACGGTGTTAAACTGTTCAGCGACGTAGACAACGTAGACAATCGCAATCGTGAGTCACCAAACGTTTGCACCTCAAATATCTTTGTTGCTTCTAAAGATACGTAAAATATGGTAAGGACAAAGTTGAATAGTACAATGGAGCTGACACGATGCTACAAAAAAAATTTGTTTTTATGTAATTTTTTTAGAGATATCAAGGTCACCTTGACTGTTTTAAATGGAACCACCCTTTTTTAAACACCTACAATGATAGTTCCTTTCATTAGGAATTCAGTGACTATATTATTGAAAACGAAACAAGAAATAATAAAACCGCATTCCGTCATAGAGTATAATAAATATATGATGGGTGTAGATTTGGCAGATCAGTATTTATCATATTATTCCATCATGAGAAAAACGGTGAAGTGGACAAAGAAGACAGTCTCGTATCTTTTAAATTGTGCAATGCTTAATGCATTTAGATTATATATTGAATTGAATGGCAACATTATAAAATATTGTTACGACGGTTGTTCATATGGAGTCGCCATAATGAAGAATTACTTCATGGTGAACAACCCTTAAGAAAATAATAGAAGAAGGTGGTTGTCACGGAACTGTTGTACCGACAGACAATCGAGAGAGTCGAAGATTGGCTGTCGAGCGGACTGGACGGCAAATTGATAGATTTATCCGAATTGTATTCTGGTTGTAAAAAGTCACTAATTGTACAGATATAATTGTAAATAAACGAGATGCCGCGTTGTTCGCCGAACGAGGAGCAGAAAACGCGCAACAATATAAACAATTTTTATATACTGTTGGTCGTTCTTGGATCGAGGAATTCGCAAATACTCAAGATGTATTAAATGATACTTCTAGTACTTGTCATTCTAATACTTCAAGTACTTCTGTACAGTAAGACCCCGTTTAACGCTGCTCCGCTTAACGCTGTTTCAGTATTACGCAGTAGTATTGGGTTTCCCCTAAATCGCACACTGTATTGATACTTGTTGTATATGTGTGTAAATGCACCAACCAAAAGCGGTGCACTATATAAAGACGGTGTATACCATGTATCTTTTTCAACGCTCTTTTGTTGGTCTGTCCAGAATAAAAGTTCCAACTGTATTCCCCGAAGTAGCAGTCACAGTACGAACGCATCTTTCCTGCGTCACAGTTGATTTATTAGCTGTCATCAACGTTACTAGGTGTATAAAGATATAAACATAATATTTTATTTTATTGCGATAAGTTAGACAATTTTTAGTTCTTACGATGGGTGATAGCAAAAAAATGAAAGTAAAGCGACAAGAAAAAGGATTTCGCTGGAAAGTAAAATGCAGGTGTTAAGACGATTAGATGCAGGCCAACGGCAATCTGATATCGGCAGTGCATTAAATTTGACGACTTCAACAATACGGACAATTTTAAAAAATAAAGAAAAAATCGTGTCATCAGCAACTACAACCACAACGACTTCTGCAACAAAAATTACCCGTTCTAGAAACAATGTGATTGAGGAAATGGAAAAACTACTTTCCATCTGGATTGTCGATGAATTTGAACGCAATATGCCATTAAGTAATGCAATTATGATGGAAAAAGCGAGACCAATTTTTAACTATATTCAGAATGAAAAAGGCGACACCAGTGAAAATTTTGTCGCTAGTCGAGGATGGTTCCATCGATTTAAAAATAGAAACAATCTTCATAACATACAGATTACTGGAGAAGCAGCAAGTGGAGATACATAAGCAGCTGCTGCATTTCCAGCGACATTAAAAGCAATCATTGAACGAGGGAATTATTCTTCTGAATTAGTTTTCAATTTTGATGAAACGGGCCTTTTTTGGAAGAGAATGCCAAAACGTACATTTTTGTCCCGCGAAGGAAAGCGAGCACCAGGATTGAAAGCTGCAAAAGATCGTTTAACACTTCTACTAGGTGGTAACGCTAAAGGAGACTTTAAATTAAAACAACTGTTTGTTGTTTTATGAATAAAAATCGATATTATCAATAAATAAGTCTATACTCAATGTATTAAAAAGTATTTAACAACAAATGTTACAAAATATATGTGGGATCAGGACCCCTCAGATTAAAGAAGCGTTAGGAAATCAGGAAAAGAGCTCGAAGGAGGGCTCCGTGGGTCAGTGGGCAGTCGATCGGCTACGACCCGAGAGGTCCCGGGTTCGATTCCCGGTGCGGTCCCTCGTCTTTTTTCCTGAGATCCTACATATATAAAACAAAAAGAGAACTGATAAATTTTCTTATTCTCTGTTCTTTTTCACTGATCCCCATTACATATTTACATATGTACGTGTTAAGTTACCTCGTTTAACGCTGTTTCGTTTAGCGCTGGAACTTATTGGAACGTATCCCCCACGTTAAGCGGGGTCTTACTGTACTTGTTCCTACACCTCGCACACAAAAATTTGATAGCCCCCAGAGACTTTCGGGTGATATGAAGAAACATAAAGTTACCAAAATTCTTGGATCAGGGAAAAAAACCGATACGTACGACGTCCGTCCGTGTAAAGTTTGCTCTGCTGGTAAAAAAAGAAGCGAGAGTAGCTTTATGTGTGCCGAATGCTTAGTACCTTTACATCTTAGACAATGTTTCGAGAAGTACCACATTTGCCTTAAATATTAAAACTTTTGTTTTCTGTTTACGTTATATAATATATATGTAATAATCCACCATGAAATGAGAAACTATTTTTTTATAATTATAAATTAAAAATTTCGATTTGTTTATATTTCTAATAACCGTTAAATTGTATATGACGAATATGGAAATAAAATGTACTATTTTACGAAAATATATAATGTTTCAAATATTTTTTTTGGCTATTCAGTGATCAGAAACAAGCGAATAAGGCCGACGTTCGGGGTTTAAGTGGCCGATACGTTGCCGGCGCTCAGACTTTAAATATCTCTTAGGTTGCCGGCTGTCAATGCGTTAAAATATAAATTTTATTGCATATTCTATAATAGAGTGTAATTTTATTATATACCCATATTTCAATAGTTACGATGGAAACTGTCGATTGCGTAGATCAAGAGAAGTTGGCCGACGGATCGATATTGTGTTATTGTATAGTGATATTGTATTATTAACAAGAAGAAAGACGACATAATCTCTCGCGTCGTTGAAGCGAGAGTACGCGTCGTTATCATTCTTCTAGACATTGTCCTTTTGTTGAAAGAGTTGTTTAGGTATAAGAGTTTTTGATATGTGTTTATCGGCGAGGCAGAGCCGAAGCCTCCGCAACATTGGTGTCAGAAGTGAGATGGATTCCACGCAATGACATCCACTTCGAGAGCAGATACGGCGATGGTGCAGACGCTGTTCGAAGACCTCCAGCGGAACATTTCGGGGCAGTTTCAAGAGCAGCGGAAAATCACTGAACAGAGATGGGAACAGGAGTAGGCCCGGTTTGAAGAGAGGGAAGCAGCAAACAGAGCCGCTCAAGCTGCAAGGGAAGCTGCCCTGGAGGGACGATTTGGAATCCTGGAGGCACAGTGTCAGGTGCTATCACAGAATCTGCACAGTCTTATACAGCCGCGTTTGATTAATTCTACCGAGAACCGTAAACCTCAAAATATAAATGTGTCCGTTCCTAACGGGTCCGCAGTTTCGGTTCTTCCGCTTTTGCAGCAGGTTCCTCTACATGATGCAGTTGGCGTGTTTCCTGGTGTTTCAGAGTTGGGATACACCATGAAACCTCCTAAATTTGACGGCAAAGTTTCATGGGAACAGTATATAATTCAGTTCGACACGATAGCTCGTGCGAACGGTTGGGATGAACCGAGGAAAGCTTTAGCCTTAGTCGCATCTCTGGAGGGCCCTGCTCGAGGAGTGTTAACTTCTCTATCCGTGGACAAACAGAACGACTTCCGGACGATAGTTTCGGCATTAGAGTTCCGTTATGGAATCAAACATTTTCAAAATTTAAATTATGTAAAATTCCAAAATTATAAACAACGGAAAAGGGAGTCTTGCTCAAGCTGCATTTGGAGAATGCCCAAATGAAATTAGGGATACACTTGCGGTCTCTCAATTTGTAGCAGCATTGGCCAAAGAGGAGATGAAACGCTTATTGAGACTCGATGGTTCTACATCTCTGAGGGCAACGGTTATTAGAGCTCTGGAGATTGAAGCTGTCGAGTCTATTACTGAAACTTCGTATAGTAGGCAAAATAATTGCTACAAGCCTTATTATTTTCCAAAACAACACATTCCTGGACGGCGTTGGGGAGAACGAGGATACGACAGGAGACCGGAGGAAACGGATCAATGGAACAGGAACTATGTACGAGGGACGACTTTCGTGAACCGGAATTCGAGGATCAACGGTGATCGAGAGGATCGACCCAAGGAGTGTTGGAGTTGTCACCAGATTGGACATCTCCAGAAGGACTGTCCGAAAAGACAAACACAGAAGACGGGAAACACAAAGAAGTCACAGTAGGAGGGGAGACTGTGACTTTGCCTTCTTCTACCCCTGTCGTGCTGAAGACTTACTTGAAAAAGGATTGTACAGCCATCGAGGGATTCATCGATGGAAAAATAACTACAATAATAATTGACTCAGGATCGAGTGTAAATCTTTTGGGAACAAATAAGTTCAATCCTAGAAGTAAGCTTGACGCGGCGGAGGGACTTCTGGAAATGAAAATTGAGTCCATTTCCGGAGAAAATTTACCGATTCAAGGTAAGTGCAAATGTTCCATTAAAATCAATGATTTCGAAACAGAGGAAGATTTCTTCCTGATAGACATGGCGGAGGAGTGTATTTTGGGGAACGAATTCCTCCAAAAACACGTATGTAGGCTCGATTATTGGGCGAGGAAATTACAAATAGCCGGAAAGGAAGAGGTCAGCTTTATCGGTCAAGGAATACAAAATAAGGACGATGCAACTTTATTAGCGAAGATGGAAGAAGAGACTCCGGTAGCGGAAGAAGTAGAGGAGGTTGCAGTTCCACCTGTACCGAAGCATTTAGAAAATCTTTTCCAGCGTTGCTGTTTGGCCTTATCTCCGTCACGGAAGACGGCATTTGCAAAAGTAACACACGAATTTCAGGATGTGTTCGCAAAAAATCCTGAACATGTTGGAAATTGTGATGTTGTCCAACATAGGATTGATACAGGAGATTGTGCACCAATTAAACAGGCACCGCGACGTCTCCCTTTTTACCGACGAGACGAAGTTAAAGAATTACTCGCCAAGATGGAAAGGTAGGGAGTAATCGAGGAATCGAAAAGTCCATGGTGCTCTCCTATCGTTCTTGTGAAGAAGAAGGATGGTAGTACGAGATTCTGTGTGGACTATCAGCGGTTAAACGATGTTACAAGAAAGGATTCTTATCCGTTGCTGAGAATTGAAGAAATGCTAGATGCTCTAGCTGAATCATCTTGGTTTTCAACCATAGATCTGCAAAGTGGATATTGGCAGATTATGGTTGACGAAAGGGACTGTGAAAAGACAGCATTCTGCGAGGGAGAAGGGCTTTGGCAATTCAGAGTGATGCCTTTTGGACTTTGCAATGCCCCTGCCACGTTTGAACGTCTTATGGACACGGTTTTGAAAGGCCTTTGTGGAAAAATCTGTTGAGTATATCTGGACGACATAATTGTTTATGGAAAAAGTTTCGAGGAAAACATGAACAATTTGGGAGCTGTCTTCGTACGCTTGCGCCAAGCCAAACTGTTAATAAACCCAAAAAAATGTCATTTCTTTTGCAAAGAGGTGCGATACCTTGGACATATCGTTTCCGAACACGGGATTAAAACGGATCCAGAAAAGATAATGGCAATCTAGAAATGGCCAATTCCAAGGAGTAAAACGGAATTAAGGAGTTTTCTCGGACTTTGCACCTATTACAGAAAATTTGTCAAAGTTTTTTCTTCTATCGCTAGGCCACTATATCGCCGAACGGAAGATAAAATTGCGTTTGTATGGTCGGAAGAATGTCAAAAGGTATTCGAATGGCTGAAGCAACGTCTCTCCGAATCTCCGATACTAGCTTATCCATTAGTAGATGCAGATTTCATTTTGGATACAGATGCGTCAAATTTTGCCATTGGAGCAGTTCTCTCGCAAGTTCAAGGTGAAGAGGAGAAAGTTACTGCATACTTTTCAAAAATGCTGGGAAAAGGCAAGAGAAACTATTGCGTTACAAGAAGAGAACTTTTGGCGATAATTAAGTCCATAGAACATTTTCACCACTATCTTTATGGTTGAAAATCTCTAGTAAGGACTGATCATGCTGCGTTAAGATGGCTACTATCGTTCAACAATCCGGAAGGACAAACGGTTCGCTGGATAGAAAAGCTACAACAGTATGATTTTGAAATTAAACATCGAGAAGGGAAGTTGCATGTCAACGCAGACAGTCTGTCGAGAAGACTCTGTGAAATCTCAAAATGTAAATATTGTCATTGCCTTGAGGAGAAAGAGTCACGTCAAGAAAAGTGCGAAAAGTAAGAGCACGCGTTCAGGACGGTCTGTGAAAACGATAATTCGGAGGAATGGAGGAAAGCGCAAGAGAACAATAGAGAAATAAACTTAATTTTGCAGAAAATAATGCAACGAAATGAGCTAAACTGGCAGGAAGTTTCCTCATTTTCTCTCGTAACAAAATTTTACTGGAAAATTTGGGACTCTCTTGAAGTAAGAAAAGGTTTGCTTTTCCGGAGGTGGGAATCTACGGACGGGAAAGAAGCAGTTCCATTACTAATCGTCCCTACATGCAAAACCGAAGAAGTGTTACGCGAGTGTCATAACATCCCATGGGGAGGACACTTCGGAGTTCGCAAAACACTTGCTAAGATTCGACAAAGGTTTTTCTGGCCTGATCATCGTCGAGATGTTGAAGAATGGTGCCGTAGTTGCGATAGCTGCGTAGTCAAGAAGGGTCCTAAGGAGAAAGGAAAAGGCGCTTTAAAAATTTAGAATGTTGGAGCACCTTTCGAAAGAATTGCACTCGACATTCTGGGCCCTTTGCCAAAATCTACGACCGGAAACAAATATGCCCTTGTTGTCGTAGATTATTTCTCGAAGTGGCTGGAAGTAATTCCGCTTCCGAATAAAAAAGCAATAACCATAGCGAAGATCCTTTTAACAGATGTGATAAGTCGCCATGGTGTGCCACTGGAACTGCATTCGGATCAAGGTCGGAATTTCGAGTCGAGTGTCTTCAAAGAGTTGATGAAGAGAAGGAGAACAAAGGAAGGAGAAGGGAACTTACATTGATGATATGAGGGCTAAAATCTTGGAAATCCCTGATTTTGTACGCCAACGCATGAAGATCAGTGGTGACAAAATGAAGTCCTGGTACGATGTTTACGCAAATCCAGTTTCCTTCAATCAGGGTGACAAGGTCTGGGTTAAGTTGGTCTGGCTATTTAATCCACAACGTACAAAAGGCCGGTGTCCAAAATTCCAATCTGACTGGGAAGGACCGTATATTGTCAAGAATCGATTGATCGAATTAATTTTCCGTATAATTCGATCTCCTAAGGCAAAACGGAACGTTGCTCGTGTGAATCGGCTTACACCTTGCAGAGGTTTAAGATAGAAATCCGAATTCCTAGACACTTTTCGCCCACGAAGAGAACGCTGCATCGAAAGAAGACGAAGGTGTGACTCCGTTCCGGCACCTCGATCACTTTTCATTTGTGGAATAGACAGTCCTAGGAATTCGGGGGAGGAAGTGGTATCCTCGCGAGGATACATCCTCAGGAGGGTAGCCCCTTTCCCGACTGGTGCATCACTCTTTGTGCACCTGTCCACCATACTACCGCGGATGGATTTCTACGATAATTGGAGGTGCATCCTGGAGAAGATTCGGTAGTCGTCCGAGGGGAGGAAAGCACCCGAGAAAACGTCAAGAAAGAAGCACTCAAGGCAGAAGAGTCAAGGAGAAGGGCGAGAAGTCGACGGAATAACCACACTGAAGGATTAAGGAAAAACCAGGTGTCAGCATCCTGCTCAGGGTTTTTCAGTGGTTTTTCCCCTGAGATAGAGGACAAATGTCGGGACGTTTATTGTCTGATTAAGGCTACCGGGTTAAAGTATATTTCTTTTCTTTCACCGACCTTTCAGACAGGGCACGAAGGTTGGGACGTTACCATAGATGAATTTAACCGCGGTCGGGACGCCCGCTTTTCGAGAGGGGGCAGTGTTACGGTGGAAGCTGTCGATTGCAGAGATAGAGAGAAGTTGGCCGTCGGATCGACCTTGTGGTATCCGGCCAACGGGGTTGTTATTAACAAAAAGAAAGACGACAGAATCTCTCGAGTCGTTGAAGCGGGAGCACGCGCCTTTATCATTCTTCTAGACTTTGTCCGTTTTGATATGCGTTCACCGGCGAAGCGGTGCCGAAGCCTCCGCAACAATATGAAAAAGAGTGTATCAATGTTATTGTTTCTCATATGCTTACTACGATACTTAATTTCATAAAAAATTAAGAATTTTCCTAGTACATGTGTCATTTAATCACTCTCCGAAACATTATTCGCTTATCAGTGATATTTATGTGTTATAAGAAAATGAAGTTAATATCTTTTTTACAGGTATATTTAGTGTAAAAATAGTTTATGTATATTAGTGTGCATGCAGTGATATATTTAAGTATTATACAGGGTGCGGCACCTAAAACAGGTCACCTGAATAACTCGCTTGCTTTTGAAGATAGAAAAAAAAGGATCAGACCAAACTTACTTGATATCGAGGGGCTCGTAATCTGATGTCATTAATTTTTTTATAGATGAAGACGTCAAGGAGATATGAAGGTCAACTCTGTTTTTTTTAAATGGAACGGTAGGGTTTTTTATTTACATTCTGATAGTGTATTTCAAGACGAATACAATG
>CM052089.1:591174-604422 GCA_028453745.1 Agapostemon virescens
CTACTAATAACATTTCTGGATACAGGTAAGCATACAATGTGATGGTACGTTTATTTATGTTCTGCGACCCTTACCAATACTTAGAAGAGCAGTATGCCAACAACCAGAGAAAACACAAAAGTATTTGAAGAGTGCTTTGAGATATTTTATTTTCTATTGCAGTTGACCTTGCGTGACCTTGAAATCTTCAAAAGCAAGCGAGTTATTCAGGTGACCTGTTTTAGGTGCCGCATCCTGTATGTTTTTATTCATTGCGTTTGGCTATTGCATATATGTTTTTATCGATTTGCGTACAACTCTGTTTTGTTCACGTTGCTACGTTATGATTTTGTTAAATACACGTCCGAAACAGTTCCTCGCGACCGAGCGACCGAAAAGTGCATATCACGCAATGTCAAGTTTGACAAATTCAGAAGTGGGATCGATTTGTGTTTTTACATTAGGGGGAATTCAATTACAGTTTTAAGATTTATCCGGTTAAGTTAGTTGTGCGAGTGAATTTTATTTTATGTACGACGATGCGTTTGCATACGGTAACGGTATTGAAAGAAAAATGGAAGTAGTTGAATCTCCCTACTATCGGGTCCAAAAATGAATTACTGAAGTCGCTCCTGGAAGCGGGGATTCCATTTGAAGAACTAATAGAGAACGAATTACCGAAGCAGCTCCTGGAAGCTCCAGAGGAATTGAGGGTGACTAAGCCACGCAATGTAGTTAAGGACAGCCACCTGAAGGTCACGGTCGCACCTGGAGATCGCTTTCTCGCGGAGGTGGAGCTTGAGTTTCTTCGTTGAGGAAGAAATTTAGCCACACGCGAGATTCAGCTCTTAAGGAGAGAACTTGACGTAACAAGAACAATGTTGTCGCGATCAGAAGTTGGAGTACAAACAATGCGAACGAGAGTTAAAAAATGGTAGAAGCTCAAAGGACTGGTAAGCGAATTTGACGGTAATGTTTTGGAATTCCATCGCTGGGAGAAGGAAATGCAAAAGTTGCTCGTCGCGTATGAACTTGATGAGCACAGTTCAAAGGCTTTTGTCTGTAGTCGTCTAACCGCACGACTGTGTCGAATTGTCCACAGAAGATCTGATGCACCAGTTAAACAAAATGAATGAACAGCGTGTTGATCCGCTGGTTTTGCGACGTTAGTTGGAAGAGAGAAGGTGGAGCACAAATGGAACATTCGCTGACTATCTTTACGAAAACATCGCGTTGGCCAATTATATTTCAGTTCCAGAAAACGAAACAATCCGTTATGTAGTCGATGGAATTCCGTGCCAGCAATTACGTATTCAAGCACTTGTGCAGTGCTTTACGTCACTGGAGCCAATGATAACAGCATTTTCGAAGGAAACGAGCCCGGAACAACGCCCTGAGAATCATCCTTCGACGACGGTGAAGGGCGGATAGCAACGCGCATGCAGGGAGGAACGAGCGAGCCACGACGAAAGCAGGAAGACTATTCTCTGAAGTGATACAACTGCAACGAGACGGGACACCTAATAGCATTATGCCCAAAGCCAAAGAGGGAGCGAGGGTCTTGTTTTAAATACGTCAAATTCGGACACCGGTCGAACCAATGTCACCTGGAAGGGGTGGAAGTACACTGCGCCGAGGAAGAGGACGATTTTCGACGGTCGGTAGGAGTTTGGATGGGTAGATTTAAATCAAGTTGTAAAGCATTAGTAGATTCGAGAAATCCGATATCGTTTATTAAGAGAAGGTTCGTTCCGTATGTATTATGTTTAATGTGTGAACTGAACGATTTTATAGTTCGAATCGGAGTAGGGTACAAGTAGGGTGTATAATATACAGTATAAAATTGAATTTGATACTGATGAACAGTAATTTAATTTTAGAGCGTGATTTTATGAAAATGACTAGTTTGTCCTTATGCAAGAGGCAAGAGGCAAAAGAGTATCAAGAGAATTGACATTTTAAACATCGAACTGGACGAAATTACTACGTTTGCAAAAGAAATTCGCGTTAACGAAGATCTTCCTTTTGATTTAAGGATGATTGTACACAAATTGTTTTACAAAGTTTATGTTGCGCCAAGAAAACCACTAAATCCAGCTACGGAGAATATCTTAATTCTTGTGCTTACGGATAAAAACCCGTTTTTGTGTGCACCACGTCGACTATCTTATAGCGAGAAAGCCGAAGTACGGAAAATTGTAGACGGAATCACTGCGAAAGGTATTAATAGAGAAAGTACATCGGAGTATGCCTCGCCGATTCTGGCGAAATTTCTGTCTATATGAATGATTTTTTTTATCGCGACAGAAACTATTGAAAAACGCTTTGTAGCGGTACGCGATTCGCATCGCAAGATGTTAGAGTCGCAGTAGTCGATCGTCTCGACATAGAGACGCATCGACGATTCGGAAATCTTCGAGAAGCGTGGCGATCGTTACAATTATCGATACAATAATTCGGAAAAACAAATAAAACGCACGGAGGCATCGGCCCTCGCGTCTTTGTCGCCGAACCACGAGCGTGAACGGTTGATTAGAGTTGTTCAAAAATTACTTCTACCGCGTCTATCAGAAAGTTGTGAATTTCCGTGAGTCGCCCTCGCACACTAGTTAAATAAATTTGAATGAGGAAACCTAATCGTAGACAGTGTCATTTTATACAACACCCTTTCCTCTTGAGCTTACATAGATTAGAAAAAGGTTTTAAGTTACTTGTCGATAACAAATTAGAATTACGGTTAGACAAATGTTAGTTCATGCAAACGAAGTTAATTTATTTAGGCTATAATGTGACTAACGAGGGTATTCATCCAACGGAGAAAGGTTTAGAAGCAGTTAAAAATTTTCCAATACCGCGAAATACTTACGAGATATACAAAGTTTCTTGGGAATGTGCTCGGATTTCAGAAAATTTATAAAGAATTTTTCGATTATTGCGAAACCATTGCACGATCTAACTTGCAAAAGTGTAGATTTTAAGTTCAACGAAACGGAAGAAAAAGCGTTTCATGGACTTAAGGATCCATTAATTTAAGCAACCATATTATGTATATACTCATCGCGAGATGACACAGAATTACATTGCAATACAGCAGGATTCGGTGCAATATTATTGCAAGGAAGATCAGATGGAAAGTTACATCCAGTGTTTTATTTTTCTGAAAGGACAACATAAACTGAACCGAAATATCACAGCTTCGAGTTGAAAACATTGTCAATAATTTATGCACTTCGTCGGTTTCGAACATATTTATTGGTATAAATGCGTGTCATCTAATTTCTCAGCAATTTCTCGATTTCGCATCGAGTTCTTCTACTCGTCTACCTCTTTAGCGGTTCCCTCACTTTCCATCGAATGTGCCCACACTGTATGTGTTTAGCAAAATAATGAGAAAAAATATAAAAGGACCGATCGTCGACGACTATTACATATTATAAAGAATAAGTGTAACCCAGACCTCGAATTCGTTTTGTATATTGAATTCCGTGGGATCGTAAATTCGGCTCCGCTTGCTCGCGACGAACTTTTGTTCGCTTGATGTAGTTACGATCACTGTTGAACCTCGTCTTTTGAATCTAGCGTAGCTTAAACATTGTACAAATTTTTACCGTACAGGTTTTGACTGCTGACGTCACTGCCGGTCGGGAAAACCCGCGCTCCCACTACCCTTAACGGTCTAGACAATAGACAAAACGGAGAAGCATTACGATTGACCAATACTTGGTCACTCGAAATAGTATATGTCGCAAGCAATGTAACAAATGTTTCATCTGTCACACGCAGAATAAAACTCCTACCAAAAACCTTGGTAGGGTCTGACATTTCAATTTAACGCTCCTTCTCATTAATTTGAGTTGGAGCGAGTACGTGCTTCTACTTTGGCATCGTACTTGAGCGACCACTTTCCTGAACCTCAGGACGGACGCCCCAATTACACTGTCCAACAAATCAAAACTTTTTTTTCTGTCTTTTAATACCCCCTAGGTGAACCTTGTAGAGCGTGACTTCCCAAACACGAATTCGAAAACCGAATTGCTGTGTCACGTCCAGTTCTCGAAAAACACGAAATTTTGTAAAGAAGTGCGATTTTGAGCAAAAACCGAGTATTACGCGGAAAATAAAAACGTCAGATAGGTCAATATTGGCTTAAAAGATAAATGGCTGTCAAAGTTTAAAAAAATGCCCAAGTACGTGATTTCTACACAACATTTTTGCATATTTATGAAAAGTTCTTTACCTGACACGAAAACTGACCATGGAATGTGATTCTGTAGACATTTCTGAAGAAGAAACTATCGAGAAAAAGTGTCGAAGCGGTTTTAAAATCGTGTAAATTGAGAAAATATCTGTGGGCGACACGCGCACGACGGTTTGCCGCCGCTTCGTCCATTGCTCGCTTATCTCGTCTCGTCAGTGCCGCAGCTATGCGTGATCAACGCCGACAGAGGCGTCTAATGGGGCACCCATTCCGTGTGAGTAACATTTGATCTTTTTTGACACAGCAACAGCGACGTGACACAGCAATTCTGTTTTCGGATTCGTGTTTGGGAAGTCACGCTCTACAAGGTTTACCTAGTGGGTATTAAAAGGCAAAAATCGTGTTGAACAGTGTTACTTCTGCCTACTTGAAATAAAATTCGCCTTTAAAAACAAACAATTAGTTTAATTATTATTCATTGGAATATACACGATTACACAATGATTATATGTTTCATATGCTTTCGATGGACTGTTTGCGATGTTCATGGTTCGAGATATGTTCTAGTGGATAGAAGAGGCATAAGTACGAAACATGTGAAACAAGCGCGACGTCACGCGTACGTCTACGAAACTTGCAAGGGTTCACGGTATCTGGCGAATATTACAAATCACTCGACAATTACATATTAATTGCAATTTTCGGCGATGAAAAAATATAGATTTGATTTTCAGGAAACTAAATTTAGCGCTCTTGAACTGCTCCGAACGATATTGAAGAGTCAGTTTCTGATATCATGACTTTTACAAATTCGTCTATGGATATACGGATTTCTTCTGTATGTGCGTAGCTACAAATGCATACTAGGCTAGGCTAATCAAGCTCTCAACATGTTATCGACTGTGATTGCAATTTGTTTAATATTCTCACACATTATCTTTGACGTAATTGATAGTTCAGAAAAGAAACTTACCCATAATAGACGAGAGCGTAATTGTCCAATTTTGTTATGTTATCCGAAACTTTGATTACCAAGGACTATACGATTCTTATTGAACAATATTTTTCAAGACCGAATAAATGTTTAGATATTGTAGGAAGTATATTTATTATCTGTACTTTTCTTTATATTAGCTATGCATGTTCTATGCGTGACTAATTGATATTCAATAACATATACAGGACGTCTCACGTAACACTTTCCACGATTTTTCAAGTAAGGTAATCTGACAGAGAAATATTTTCAACATATGTTCATTAATTTTCGATTGGCTATACATTGCAATAAAGAAGTTCAACAATTTTTTTTATTACTGTCAAGGCCACCTAATGTTTTTTAAATAGTACCTTGTATTTCTTACTTAACAGTATTATAGCTCGTATCAAGGTGCATTTAACGACCTAGTATACCATGACTTTCGGATGACCTTGAAGTTAAAGAAATGAAAATTTCAACAAAAACTGATGATTTACTTGAATGTGTGATAATAATTTGTATTTATTATTAAAACTCGAAATTACATTCAATTCAGGAAGTTTGATTAAATCAACGCAAACGATTTCGTGAAAAACTTACATCAAATGTCGATTTGATCATTTTAGACGAATTGTTCTTGGGGTATGAATGAAATTGGCCCAATTTAAACAACAACAATTTATTTACAGAAAACAGCAAACACAACAACGTAACAATAACAAAAGAATGAAATTTTGTATTGGAACAGCATAAATTACCGACTATAAATGACCCCATAAACAATCAAGTGGTAACAATTCAGGGGATCGTGGTGTCTAAGCAATATGGCCATAAGTGCCCAATCAATGTTCTCCAAACTTTAAGTTTAGGTAATTACGAACGATTTGAGCACTATGAGGCGGGCAACCGTCTTGTTGGATATAAATACGCTGCTAAATATCGTCTAGAAGCCCTTAGAAAGAAAATTTAACTAACTTTGAGATGTAAAATTATGTCCATAAAAATAATGTCCAAGTAGATGACCATATACTAGTCCACTCCAAACATTCGCTTTTTCTGTTGAAAATTATGTTCTCTGAACCATTGTTGAGGATTGTCTTTAGACCAGAAATTATGATGGTTGTGACGGTTACTTACGCCGTTATTGGATTTGTATTTATCCATCCATAGAATTTAGTTTAGTATTTCAGGATTATCTTCGTATAAAATGACTAGCAAAGATATAAAATACGTACGTATACATACGAAGGCTACGTTGTGAATCAGTTTCGTGTATGATAACACGATGTAACTTATGATGAACTATGAACTAACTCTTATGAACACTTGGATAAACCAATGTCACCACTAATTGCACGAATGGAATTGTGCGGATTTTTTTCTATATGTGTCAAAACAGTACCGACATTGCCTTCGGTTGTAATAGCAGATGGTTTGCTTCTCTTTTTCTTTCGAAATTCTTCACAACTTCGTAGAATCTATTCAATATTGTAGAGTGTTTGTGTCGATGGATGGAGCTCCTCTAGATATTTTGTAGCGTACAGATTTGCTGCTTCGTGTGCATTTCTTTTACATTCGCCAAGTATTAGTAACATATAAACCTTTTCACCGATAGATTACATTTTGTACATGTTAATATTAATTTACGATTTCCTCTCGTGACAAGCGAAGACTAAACAGAAAAACTGTCTTTAAGTTCTAGTCACTTTAAGTTCTAATATTAAAAGCTTAGCCATCACGCGTTGACATTTTTTCTTTAATCCGAATTGTCGACAGTTCGTAAGCGCAACCAATGCAAACTTACTATTTAGAGCTGAATTATGCCTACAAAAACATAGACTTCGGTTCGAACATTTGATGACTTTTTCATGAAATCGTTTAAGCTAAGTTTTGAGTGCGTCCGAGCGAATGGGTCCGAGTGTATCCTGTGTGTCTGTCTCATGAGAATGTTTAAAGTGGCTGCTCGAATGTCGCGAAGGATGCGTGCGTCTTGTTTTAGTTTAGAGTGAAAGGGTAGCGTGAAAATGAGAGAAAGAATGTTGCGAGGATAGTTGTGTCAGCGGATGAATTTTTAGTTAGTACAGAATCGTCGTTTTGTCCACCTCGATAACACAACGAGAACGGTCCTGCGGGCGACGCAAAGACTGTACGTTCTCGGAGCACTAAAGTCTGTTTTCTACAAGGCATCTCGCAGTTATTTCAACATCCCACCCAACTCCACAAATGTAATTTCGAGTCTCAATAATAAACACAAGTTATTATCACATCGTCATTTTTTGTTGAAATGTTTATTTCTTTACTTTCAAGGTCATGCGAAGATTATGATATACTAAATCGTTAAATTCGTCTTTATACAGGCTACAATATCGTTAAGTCAAGGACACAAAATACATTTTTAAAAAATGAAGATTGCCTTGATTGTAATTAAAAAAAAATCGAACTATTTTGATTGCAATGTACAGCTTTTGTTTAAAATATTTTTTTGTCAGATTATCGCAAGTACTTGAAAAATAGTGAAAAGTGTTACGTAGGACACCCCGTACATATTTCTAACCTTTTCATTTTCATTTTATATGTATTATAATTAAACTCATCGACACAAAACATATAAAAGTGAAATACATCATAGAAGTTGAAAGATTGCATTTAATAAAGTCGATTCTCTTGTTGGCTACAGTAACGTTGAATCTGAGATTGAGAAGTTTCTGAAAATAACTGTTTCAAACTGTTACACAAGGCATTCTGTAAAGTTCAAATAAATGCAAATGGAAGGTATACACCTGGAGAAAGTCTAACGCTAACCTGGCGAACGTTAAAGTGCCATACGTACTAACGATACGCGCCACCTAATAAACCCGATAAAATTAGATTAATCTAGATTTCGCGCGATCTTAATTATAATTTATCCTTGAATAAACAAATATGTTTACTTATTTTTAATTGAGTCATCTTTAAAATTCTACTAATTATAAGGCGAAGAAAACGGTTGTAAACTTACCGGATTTGGTGCATTTAATGCTAAGCACCATTTCACTTTACCAACTCGCGAGTTGACGCTTCGTTTCCAAGATATCAACGAAATACGTGGAACGATAAAAGGATTCTATATCCGCTGTAGCCGCACGTCTATCGGTCTGTATTTTTTTATTAATAATTCGAAAATGAAGCGCAATATTGCGAATTAGTATAGGAAAATAGTGCACAGATTCATCTCAAGAATCTCCCATTTCAAATTTCTTTGAACTTTACTAAACACCCCGTGCATGGGTTCTATAACCGTGTCATTTTTCGATTCTGGATATCGGTTCCGGTTTTGATTACGATTCGGTTCTGACATTCTATCCGCTTCAAGAACATACAATGCGTGCAACCTACTAAATAATCGACAGTGCACTTCTGCAATAATATAACGAGATATCTCAGTTTACCTGAGGAAACAGAAAATTGTTCTACGAGATTCGGCAATTGTCGATATCTCTTTAATCTCATTGATATTGATACTTTTTTAAGATGCACGAATCGATATTTTTAACAGATAATTACAGAAAAGTGGTTGGTACTCTTATCTAGATCCGTAATCGTAACCGTATCGAGGATTAACCGATACGAGTCAGAACTGAAACAATCGATATTATACCGAAAAATGTGAATATTATTTATTATAACTTTATATACAGTAATTCGTTAAGACGTACGAATTATTCGAAAGAGCAAAGAAATTGTGGTTATCGATTCTCCCTCTCCCTATGTATACTCTCATTTCTTTCAAATTGTAAAATATATTCCTGTTATAAAAACACCTCGTTTGTTTAATACAGTTGCTAAATAGACGGTGAAGAAAAAACATTTTCTTTCAAGTAACAACATATTTACTCAGTACCTTTATGTTTTCGCAATATACTCCTAAAAACTCAATCGCATTGAGTTGTTTGCTCGGATGTTACAATTTAATGAGAAAAAGGATGGCAGTTCGCTATGTAGGTCCACTTGTCGGTAAAACCAAGAATTTTCAATATGTCGAAAAACCATTTGACATATTTTTATATATCACCAAGGGTTACAGTATAGTTCGAATTTGAAGAAAATCCGAATTTGAATCTATTCGGAAAAGTGTCGGACTTCCCGTGGAATGACCCTATAGGAAATTCAAAGCAGACGCAAAAATGCCAAACATAAGGTTTGATAGAAGACACCGCGCTTTGCGTCGGAATCGAACTCGAGTGTTTACGTTACCAAAATAAATGTCAGAGAATCGATCAATAACAATTTTTAAAATATAATTTATAATTTTCGATTAGCAGCGATTTGTATTACAATTTGTATTACAATAAAATATACCGCCTTTGTCGATTATTATTCGTTATTCGCAATAGCATCAATGGCGGTATTAAGAATTATCGATAAATTAATACTGTCGTGCAATCGAATGCATTATACATATTTTAAATATGTTCGTGAACAATACTGTAAGCACGCCTGTGATACAAGTTCTTACACCAGGATTCCATCAAGTGTCTGATCAATTAAAAATAAATCTCATGTGCATTACAGAACTAAATAAAAGTAGTGAAACTAAATTAAGGTAGTATGTAATTATTTCTAAAAATACATTAGTTTATGTTAATTAATGTAAATTATTCGATATCAAAAGTAGTTGCAAGCTGAAAAAAAGGTAGTCGCTCTTTGTACGATTGTACAGTTCTTATCTGGATCGTTTGTACGTAATGCGCAGAATTGTTTAGTACTGCGGTAGTAAAAGTATTCGAAAGAATTCTGTCATACCGAACTGCATCGTCGTATTCTGTTGTTTCCGTATCGCATTCGTCAGTCTCCAGAGAAGGCTCTAACGGGCATACATGGATCGTCTCATCCGAAAGTTCTCTTTCGCATGTGCATGTCGGCATCTTGTCGATCGCAGGAATTCTTTTCTGTTTCTTGTAACGACAGAACTTTCGAGAATCGGAACCGCTTAAAAGTTTTCAAAGGTCGACGAAGAGAAACTGAACAACGGAATCAATGAGATGACAGAGACGATCAAGTTCACACGATTGAATGTCACGAAGCAAGACAACGGGGATCACAACCGGTTCTGTTCCATCACAGGACTGTACGATACATCGTTCTTTATACGTTCTCCCTCTTCGCCGAGTATTGCTATCCCACTACCGCGATTGTGTGCCAAACGGTAGTCAGCCAATGCACGTATGTAAACACATGCGACTGCCGCCGCGCATACATACCATACCGAATGCCATTATATGCAACGGTGTAACTGTCTGCACCTGCTCTACTTTTACTCCACGCGAGAATGCATTGAACAATCCTGCTATTGTATCACTTTAAATACGAGATTTCTTAGAAAGTAATCGATAACGAACGATGTGGATTATCGACAAGATAGCGGTGATCGGTGAGTTTCGTAACTCGCTTTACGCGTTAGCGTAAACTTTGAATTATTATCGATATTCCTTCGATTAATAATAGAACAATGAATTTCTTTTTATTATTCTCTTTTAATATAACAAAACTGTATAGCGCGGGAAAAATTTTCTTCTACCGCTACTACTACTACTACTACTACACTACTACACTACTACACTATTACCGTCGAGTTCCTGAACTAAATATTTTTCAAATACACAAAACAGAAAACATCGAAATCTTATTAAACTGTTATCTAATTTTCTCTTAATTAGGAGAGATATAAAATGTTACACACACATCGGTCAGTATACGAAGGCCGAATAATATAATCTATACCAGGGATTGAAAACAGTTGTAGCATAGGTTGCGACTTTTGAAATAATTATGAACAATCAAAATTATGTTATAATTATTTTTGTTCTTCGAAACCGGTTAAAAAAATTTTTGTTTTTATAAATAAATATTTATAATGTATGGATAAGCTATTTATTATTTAACCCTTTTAGTGCCGGAGGCCGATATATCGGCCCTTGCTGCACTGGCGAGAAGTGCCAGAACCGATATATCAGCCCACGCCTTGTAGCGCTTTACTATTCGCATTGCGGGAGAACTCTATCTCAAAATAAATTTATAATACGTTATAAATGGTCTAATTTCATTACGAGAGAATTAAAATAAATAGTTTTTCGGTTGTGTTATATTACCTATAACAATTACTTGTTTCGGATGAGATAATCCGTCCGGCGCCTACCATGTACCGTGGAGTTATTCTTTATGTTTGTTGTGCAATATTATTTATTTTGTTACAAAATATATTAGAAATGCAAAGTATATACTTTGTAATAAATGGACTTTTTGTATGTACAAATACGTTTTGTAAGAGAGAACTCAACTTTTACTTTCTTTATGATCTTTTATACCTTTGTTATTTATATATAATAATTTTCAATGAATACAGGAAAACTAGTGCCATTTTTTTGTTCTCTATTTCGTCCTTAATATACTGCTTTTTGAATCATGTAAATATTGTTTCTTGTTTGGTTTTTATGAGCATTTTCCCAAACCCTAGTAAAACCGTGAAATTCGGCCTGTTATTCTCGCATAGACACCTCTTTTTTGCCCGGCACTAAAAGGGTTAAGTAATTTTTTAAATGAATTATACAGTATATTTTATTGGGAAATGGAATTTTGATACACACTCTCCTTTATACTTTTATCAAACTAATTTATTATATTGTTACGGCGGTTGTCCATGTGGAGTGAGTTGCCATAATGAAGAACTACTGCGTGGTGAATAACCCTTAAGAAAATAATAGAAGATAGTGGTTGTCATGGAGCTGTTGTACCGACAGACAATCGAGAGAAGTCGAAGTTTTCCTGCCTGTCGAGCAAACTGAACAACAAATTCATCAGATTTATCCAAATTGTACACTTGTTGTAAATAGTTATTAATTTGTACAAACATATTTATTAAATAAACAAGATGCCGCGTCGTTCGCCCAGCTGATAAATGACAAACGAATATCAAAATGCGCAGAAACGACATTAATTTTCTGGTTCCCCTCATATATCGGCTGTAACTTAAATATTCGTTCTAGGAATCGTAGCATCACCCGATACGATTCTTTTATAGGCTTATAAACATACTGAGCGAGATAAATATTTTGCTTTCAAATTAGCAGAAACATTCAACTAGAGTTTCTTATAAGAAATTTCATTTATCTGAATAATTGTTGAAATAGTAAACACATTTGTAAATAATAAATGTACAAATAAATTTATATACAATATAAAATTGTTTAAACAACGAATAACGATAAATAATCATTTAAATATGTTTCGAAATCTAAGATATCAGGACGCCGATCCGTTTGGTACGATCATATTGGGTCGTGACGCGTCTGCGAGTCGCATGCGGTAATAAAAAATCAACCGACCCATCATGTTTCGAGTTGTTGATCGCCTTCCTTGTTTATTCGGCATTTTCTCCCTACATTCTGTATAAGTAAATTGATTTTGGAAACTTTCTAACATCGACACAGTTTAATTAGGCACCCATTCATTCCGATCCTTTTTCAAAATTTCATTTGAAAATTGACTCGGCCCGACGACGATTCGCGTATCGAATAAAATAATAAATATATAAAAGTCTGATGATCACAATCTTGATATTTGTTATCGAAGCAACTCTCGTGAGCGACCTTCGGAAGGTTTTAGTTTTTCGCTGAAATATTGTAAACAAAAATATATATCGATGTCAGACTAATGGAATTTCGAGTTGGTTGGGGTTGAGGTCGTCAGAGATGGAAAGCCTGATGTTCGGCGTCTTGACAGGGCTCGACAGCGATAGCGAACCGTAGTCTGACGTCCGTCTCACAACAATTGTAAATTGTCGTGAGTAGTAAGAGAGGCGTAAAGAAACAACCGTACACAGCTTGAGTTACACTTATGGACTTTAATAATATATATACACTCCTGACTAGACCTTTACACTTTGTTCAAATGTTGCCTGTAACTTGATACTTCTGAATTTAGACTATGTATAACCAGCGTCGCAACGCGTGGTTGAATCAAACAGCGCTTATCGCGTAAACGTAAAACAGCAGCGCGAGCCTCGCGCCGCACAAGTATTTATACTTATTTCTTGATGGGGTGGAAACATCCACCACCA